>JAOTRS010139786.1:0-10370 GCA_028565755.1 Dinotopterus cunningtoni | reverse complement strand
GCTATTTAACGCACAGCGAAAGCAATTTGCAATTAGTCACGTGACTCACTGGATGGCTGCGAATTAACTAGTTGACCCTTTAAATAATTGAACATGTTCAGTGAAGTTTTGTTGTGCTTCGGTGTCGGTGTGGTCTCGAAGTTTCGTCAGCGTCAAGACAAGTCATGGAAAAAGAAGAAAACAATACCAATAGCCTGGAAATAACACACGGGTGTTTTTTGTTTGTTTGTTTGTTTGTTTGTTTGTTTTTGTGCAAGTACCACACCACGTTTAAGGCATTCGCTGGTAACATGTTGCACTTTAATATCTGCTGGGATTGTCAGATACGGTGCCAGCGTTTAGCCTAGCAGGCAAGGCTTCCATATGTTTGAATGCTGCGTAGAGCTTCAACTGAAGCACAGTGCCTTTATCTAGAACTAGAATTCTGTGTATACACGCTTATTTTATTTGTGTGTCTTTGTGAGTGAGGAACGAGCACAACCTGTGCAGATCCTCCCGAAATCAACTTCCCTGCTAACATAGTGCCTTGCCTTTCTTCCCATTATGTCATTTCAAATACATGACATGTTGTGTTGCTGTGTTTTTTTTTCATTGTTTTTTTTTTTTGTTTTGTTTTCTCTATTTCCCCTTCCTTTAGGATTGATGCCAAATGACAGCTAAGGTGACTTTAGGCATTTAAACGATCCAAATAATAAAGTCAAATCATTAACGTGGCTACTGACAAATAAGATCACTCGGCCGTTATTGTGATTTCTAGGATCATACTCTTTCCATATTTAAATGTAAATAAACATTTAATGTTTCAGATTGTTATATATGATGATTAAATGTTTTGTTTTTTTTCGGCACCAGTGATGATCAGATCCACATTAAGGTTGACTGTTTACTCCTAGACGAGGCCTCATGTAATAATACATTTAATAAATGAATCTTATGCAACTGTTTAGGAGATGCAATTTAATGTTTTGTTCATTCTTCTTGACATTTTTCTTGTTTGTCGTCTTGTTTAACCACAGGGAGAAAAAAGGTTATATGATTTTAATTTAGCATTTTTTTTTTTTTTTTTTTTTTTGCAGATGTTATAAAAATATATTTGGTTCACCTGGTAACAATATCTTTTATCTGTTAAAGTTAATAAAAAGTTGTCATAACTTTTGTATGGATTTGTCTCTTTTATCTCCACACCTTATTGGTTTTGCCACTAGGTGTCAGAAGTTACATGTCTAAACCACCTCCTGGAGACTTCCTGATCATTTAATTTGTTTGTATCAAGTTAGGCATTACTCATATGCTGCATTATTAATTTAATAGACGAAGTGTGTTTGTCTGTAGTGGAACAGTTTAATATGATCAGAAACGCAACACAATACAAAACTCCTGTATTGGCTGGAAAAGAGTTTATGATATACACGTGTTTCTGCTGAAACCGCCCCACTGTTTTCGAATTAATCCCTGCCCTACATTTTAATCCATCGTCATGTTCACGACTTTCGAGGAACCGGGAGGATGTCTGGAACTGGGAGCAAGACAGGAATGCACCCGATGGATGGCTTGACAACCCATCAGGGAAAAAGCGCCACTATGGATGCCAAAGTACATAGCAGTCAAACAAAATACTTAAGCACTGAGGGATGCCTGCAGTTCTACTCTGTATTAATAAATGTCTTTAAAGCCCACATGCCTGGTTACAATCCATAGACATTTCAGCATTTAAATCTTCTTTGGTGTGGAAAGATCCAGTGAGGACAGTTCTCTGAGCAAAAATACCCAGTTGTTGCCAGAGGTCAGAGAAGAATGGCCAAACTGGTTTAACCTGACGGAACATAACCACATCGCATACCACTTCTGTCAGCTAAGAACAGGAAACTGAGGCTACAATTCATATTGGGTTGACCAAAATTGGACAATAGAAGACTGGAAGAACATTGTCTGTTCTGATGAGTCTGAATTTCTGCAAATTTAGCGTAAACAACATGATAGCATGGATCCCTCCTGCCATGCATCAATGGTTCAGGCTGGTGTAATGGTGCAGGTGATATTTTTATTGGGACACTTGGGTACTAATTGAGCCGACCCTTACCTGAGTATTGTTGCTGTCCATGTGACCACAAGCATAGATAGAGGCAGTTCAGAAGCAACCCAGTGCTAGCATACAACATTAACTGTCCAGTTTCTGTCCAGAGGTGTGGTGTGCAGTTCATACTCCATCATCTAATGGGTGTTCACTGGGGTTGAGGTTATGGACATGTCTTCACGGACGCCGCTTTAGGAATGGTGATGACTTTTCTAAAATAATGTCAAAATACAATCTACTTTACAATAAACAATATTTCTAGATTAATGTTGCCATAAAATAGATCGCATGACCTTTTAAATGAAAATGATTCAAATATCTTAATAATAAGTAAAAAAAAATTAGACATTATTGGACCTTCACCTCACTAACTCTGCTTACAGTGCTGCTTTCAGGCAGAACTGGAAAAATGCATCATTCCATTTGGCCAATCCTGTTATTCATCCTAGCAGCTGGTAGGCAATAAAATGTGACTAAACAGTGGGATGATTTCATAAAACACGCTTTATACTGTATAATAAATGATATTAACCAATAGCATGTGTACTTTAATGGCCTGTTGGCTCTTTTTTTTTCCTCCTATAAACTTTCTGTTCTAATCTCAGTGTATAGGTTATTGGGTGTTAATTGATAGAGTAAATAAAATAATGTCTGGATGAGGGAGATGAACAGCATATTTGTGACACCAGCTGCCTGAAATACAGCCATCCTCCTGGCAGCCAGGTCTGTGATCTTCCATTAATCATCTTCCTTCATAGAACCTTTTCAGGGTCACACAAGGTGAACTCGCCACCATATGGAGAGAGAAAGGTAAATAAATAAATTTTTTTTTTTTTCATCTTTAACAAGGTTAGGCTGTTGGTAAAGAATGACATGTATGAATTCTATCCTTGACCGCATCAAATCAGAGAAACAACGCCACAGTAGGGAGTTACATTAACCTCTTGACGATGCTCAAAAAGCGAGAGAATACTATTGCCAAAGAGAGGGAAAAGCTCCAAAACAGTGTCATCATCTTTATCTTGTACTCCGGCTACATCGCTGTTGAGGTTGTGCTGATTTCTCAGAGGCATGTTTCTCATGGGTGATGGAGTATATGGCTAGATATGGGAAAAGGTCTTCTCCTTGTGACTTCAGAAGACTGTGTTATGCTTTCTCAGATACGTATCAGTCGTCAGGTTGTCTTGAGCATATCGTCTATACAGCTTTATCCTGTATTCAGGGTCGCGGGGGGCCTGGGTCCTATCCCTGGAGACTTAGGGCACGAGGCGGGGTACACCCTGGACAGAGTGCCAATCCATCGCAGAAGGACAGTTATCCTGGACAATCCTGTTTAACATTCGTATTGTCCATCCAGAAAGCTAAAAAATATTTTGCAAATTGCTGCACTTTGTGCTGTGAACAATTGCACTCCAACAGGGAACATTTATCCCTCTTGTTGGAAATCAGTTTCACCACATGTCCAACTGTCTTCAGTGGAAGGACATATTTTATCAATTCCTCTGCTTTTGTTTTCCTACATGACATTGTTGGGTCCTAATGTTTTCAAAATCAGTACTGTTTGTATGGCTTATTGAGTACAAATACAGTGACTCTATTGTTGACATAACAAGCTGTTTCAGATAGGGGAGGAACCTTTGACCTTGGAGGACTTAAATATGAGAAACTTTCTTAGAGTGCAGTTTCGCAATGTTGTTTGTTTTGAGTTCACTAAGCAATATGTGCTTGTTATGTTGTAGAAGAAATCCTTCCTGGAAGTAGTGATGATCAAAAAAATTATGTTGTTATATTGAACATTTTATGTACGATTTCAATCATGAAATTTATACAAATGAGTGTCATTAGTTCCGGTCCTGGAGGAACAGAGTTCTAGATGAAACCAACATGTCTAAAAGTTAGAAACGGACCTAACTTCATGCTTAATTTCATTGCACGGTCATTTAAAACCATTTGAGTTAGTATTAAAATTGACACGGTTGTTCCAGTGTTCAGGGTGACTTTTTGACCTTTTTTAAAAATGACTTATATTCTAGTAGAAATCATTTCAGGCATTTGGTACAGAGGCTCCACTTCATGAGTCACTCCTTAAATTGCCAAGATAATATAATAGTTATTACTTCTAGGCCAAAATGTTTCAGAGGCTTGGAATAGAAAAAAAAAATATCCAGAAGAGTTTAATGTGCATCACTGCAGGCAGCACAGTTGTAGAGGAGAGAGAAGTGGCAAACTGAAATAAAGCTGTTTGCTACATCCTGTGATGTACATCTCTTTGGCTGCAGGGTGATGCTGTCTGGAAGACATTATCAGGAACAGCAATATCAGGTATTTGGGGAAAACAGGCCTTGGCTTTCACTTTAAAGCATTGCAATACAAAGAGCCTGTAGTTTAGATACAACACAGGATTTGTAATCACCTACTGCATGGGAATGTCCTTTAAAAATTGATTTATTAATGCATTACCATCACAAAACGCCAGATTGGTGTTTTTTTTTTTTAACGGTCAGCGCCGTTAGTTTTTCAAATATGGTATTGATTCATTTTCAACAATAGCGGTTTGGAAAGTAGTGCTGGTTGAAGTCTAAATCACCGGTTTATATTAATGATTTTATGATTTTTTTTCATAGTAACAGCTCATTCATAGATCTCTGTATGGCAGATGATCTACATAAACAAAAGCTTGTATTTAAATTAAATACATATGTAAATGTTGAGAGTAAAATTTCCTGTAAGCAGACATTTAAATTTTGTGCAGGAGTCCTTCCAGTGTCAGGGATTTGTTTGTGGGAAAACAATGCTTACTCTACAGCAAAGACTTCAAGACAGAAGAATTGCAATCTTTTGTTTTTGTTTTCATCTATTTTTGTCTCTTCTTGCTAGCTACGAGAAAACAAAATACTTTTGGAAGTCCTGAAAGCATGAACCACCACTGTGTGCTTACTACTGGACCACTAGGGAATATGCCGTTGATGCTCGTAAATGTGCCTACATATAACAAGCATCACAAATTACAATAGCAATTTACCAATTTTTCCAAAATTTACCAAAAGTCATAAAGCAGCCAAATGTGGGTAAATAAAAACCTGCTTAATGTGTCAGATCAGTACATTTAGATGAGGCTAGGATGCCCCTTATGGTAATGTTTCTAAAAAAAAATTAACCAGACAGGAAACTAAGAGATGCGTGACATGAGATATACACACTGTGTACAGGAAGCTGTTGTGTCCGTCCCAGTCTGTGATCAGAATACCAAATCCTGTTAGGATCTTAAGGGTCTATGGAGATGGTCAGACATTATGAGAAGGGATGTTAACATTTCATTGTTTTGAGGTTGCATTTGCATTACTGCTGTCATAGATAAAAAGAATTATAGTCTGTGATTAATCACAATTTTAAAATACTCATGCTACCCAGCCCCTGCATGCAGTGCCGATCTCGTGAATGGGCGCGGCACTGTGCATGCAGTGACTGGGTAGTATGGGATGTGGCAACGCACTGACAACAGAGCTTAAACCCAGATCCTCAGATCTAATCAACAACCTAGAGCCTTATCTACCTGAGCCACCACTCCCACATCTTACATTTGATGTATTCTTGTAAAAATAGAAATAAAACCAAACAACTTTGGTTTTATCCAAACTTCCATCCAGAAGTTTTTTTTTATAATGAAACTTGCTGTTCAGCACACCTGGGTATGTTTCCTCAGACATCTTATTATTCGCACTAAACATGCCATTATCACACAGCCAAGTAACCGCACCGCGATTATGGGAAGCCATTAGGGTCAAATTTGGGCATATAATTAATTTGCAATGATTAATGATTAAAAACATAGTAATACATTAATATTGGCAGCCCTAATTTGCATCATCATGTTTGGGTCATTCATTCAGCATTATCTCAATGTCATTTCATCAAACTCGTTCTAAAGTTCAAAAACAATGTTCTCCTGTTGGTGGATAGCTTTACAACTTTATTAAAACGGTAATCCAACATTAGCGTTAATGTTATTATAACGTTATAAACTTATAATAATTTCTTTAAGCAATCCATACTTCACTCTTATCAAGACAACTTTGTCAGTAACGTAACCCTTCCAAAAATACTGTACTTCATATCAACAATGACAAAGCTACACAAGGACTATCATATTAAAGCTTTCTGTAAATATTTAAAAGGACTGAATTTTTATCCTGTGCTGCGAAATTTGCTTTTCATCAGGCCTGCATGCGTACAGGATGGAATAAGGCTGTGTTGGAAAGGGAAACAATAAACAGCTGTTGGCAGTTGTCTATAGAGCAGTTAAGGTGACATGATGGTTATATAAGGAATAAAACATCCCAGGTCCTTATAGTCATCGGAAAATAATAAATACCAGGGTGTTGTGACCTGAAGTAGGGTTACCATTACCACCATAGAGTTTCCCCTTGTATTAAAGAATTGCAATTTTCTTAATTGTTTAAAAATTGTTAATTGTTTAAAAGAACAAGAAAAAAAAAGATAATTTTAGATTAACAAAAATCAAGAACATCTCTTGGAGCCATTTCTAAACAACTGCAAATTCCAAAATTGGTTTAAACAATTGTGTGTAAATATAAGTTATGGTAAGATACAGCTACTTTACCACGGTCTGGAAGAAGATCCGAACTGTCAGCTTCATCTGAGAGGAAAATGATAAATGGATGATCAGGAACAACCCAGGAACGAACAAAGCACGGGCCTGTCATCAACTGGAAGTAACCCTTTTACATCACCGTGCACTGAAAGGATACTGTCCAAGAAAAAAATCCTCTGCTCCAACATCAGCACATTCAAGCGAAACTTTTCAAGTTTGCGGTCAAGTTTGTCGACAAAGGAAAAAGCCTTCTGGAGAAAAGTTTTCCTCAGAGGTATGTTTGAGGGAGTAAAGGTAAGACATTAAACTCAAATAAACCAACTGTTGAGCATGGTGGTGGTAGTATAGTGCTTTTGGGTTGTTTTGTACAAAGTGAATGAAATAATGAAGTCCAATATTGCCATGGGATTCAGGTTCATGACTCAAAATTCTGACCACAACTGCACACTATCGCAGCTATAAACATTAGGGGACTTTAAAGGGTTTAACGCGCGGGTGGCACAACAGACACGAGGCGAGGTCTTACGGAAAAAGGGTAATTTTATTTGGAAAACTAGGAAAGGAAAGAGTTTGAGGATGGAAAAAGGGGAAGGAAAGTTGTAAGGGTGTGCACATGCAGATCTGGAGGCAGAGTGGGCTTGCGTGTGGAGCGGCTCCTGCATAAATGGCTCCCCCTCGCTGACTGAGGAACCAGCCCCTAACAGCTTTCCTTGGTCGCAGCTGCAGATGGGAGTCCATCGTGACATCTGGCAGAAGGAAGGCTTTCCTGGCTGGGAACAGGGGCCTTAACGAGAAGACGCAGTGGCCTTTTCCTCTTTGGCGGCAGGATCACGAAAGCTCTTTACCGAAAGTGAAAGTGCCGCAGGAGCTTGTGCAGTCCTTTATCGGCTGTTCTGATCAAATGGCGACATTCAGTTCTATGCCTTTGAAGTCCCTGGGGTACATGACATCACCCTTTACATGCCACTCTCTGTATTTAAGCATCCACCACACGACTCCATAGTCCTTTAGGACCTTGAGCTAAACTTCCCGCCTCGGTTTTAGCTGAGATCCATTAAAGATGATTATTTGCCAGCCGAGCACACTTGCAGAAGGGTAGGCCACCCATCTAGTGAGCCTACGGAGTAAGTGAGGAGTGACAAAATATTTAGGCGCACATTCTCACTGGCGCACACTGTGACAGTCACTCGCTTTTATTTTTCTCTTTCTCTCTCTTGATGTTAATGGACTATTTGGAAAAAATGCAGCTTGTCACATATCTGAAATGTGCAAAGTTAAAAAGATTTTCCCTGAGGTAGAAACCTTAAAGGAACATCTTCAACTTAAACAAAGCTAGATTTCTTCTTTTTGAAAGACTCACTAGAGCTATGCACTGCTGCTTCATGAATAACAACAGCACTTTTTTTTGTCTTCTTACTATTGGGTCTGAATGATCATACTGTAATTCAGAAAAATTTCTGCGCATAATATCACAATCTAATTCTAATTAAACTGATTGCTTAATAACTCATTTTATTTCTATGCGGTGTCCCAAAAGTCTCCATACATACAGAAACCATCCTTTATCTGTTGGCAGTTTTTTGGTAAACACAACCTCTCCTATTCATTATGGCGCTTCCACTTATGATAAACTTGTGTAAACAAATCTGGCATGAAGTTCTTTGTGGCTACAACAAAGTTCTTAGAAAGATGCCAGAATTCATTATTTTTGTTGAAGATCGAATTTGCTACCTAGTAATAGACATTTTTTCAATTAAATCCTGTGATTAGTGTCAAAAAAGTTTTCAGACTCATTTTACAAAGAAACATTACATAGTTTAAATAGTTTATTCCTAGATTGGCTTCGTAATATACTGGTTAGTTTTAATCAGCTAAACAAACTGAACTTTTATCAGTTGAAAATATTGTATCAACAACACCAAATTTTTCTAATTGTGAAAAAAATCAGATGAAGCAAAAAGAAAATATTGCAGGTATTTGTTGTGCTATGCAAGCACTCTCTCAAAGTACTTGGAGAGGGGAAAAAAACTATTTATTCCTATGTACTGCAACAGGTTTGACTTAAAATGAAAAAGCTGGTATAAAACTGTTATCTTTTACTATTTATAGGAATTGAGGACTTAAAAGAATTTTTGGGGGATTTTCTTATCCCCTTATTATTCATTTATTTATATATCTATTTATTAGTTTTTACAGGAAATGTATGCTGGATGTACAGTACACATCTACCATATAAATGAGACAGATTGAGATTCAGGTAAAATAAAAAAAGAAGAAAAGCCGGCATGTTCCTTAAATAAGATAAAATAAAATAAAATAAGAATGTATTTTATAAGAATTAAAGAAATAAGATGTGCCTGCTTCTCTCTTTTATTTCCAAAATTCTAGAAAGGACTGTTTATAACCAAATGTCTCTTTATCTCTCACAGAACAACCTTAATGATCCCAACCAATCTGGATTCAAAGTGGCACATTCCACAGAGACTGCCTTTTTGTCAGTCACTGAGAAGCTCCATGCTGCTAGATCAAATAAACCATCATCTGTCCTCATTCTCCTGGACCTGTTGGCTGCATTTGACACAATGAAACACAAGATTCTATTATCTATTCTTACAAGCCTTGGAATATGTTTAACAGCGTGGCAATGGTTTGCTTCTTACCTAGAAGATGGGCATATGAGGTGACATGGTGTGGATCCACATCTGCCCCATGCAGACTCTTCACTGGTGTCCCACAGGGCCCTGTATTTGGTCCTCTTCTGTTCTCCCTCTATACCCGGTCTCTTGGTAAGGTCATATCATCGCCTGGATTTTCATACAATTTTTATGCAGATGACACCCAACTTATTCTCTCCTTTCCTCCCTTGTACACTCAGGTTTTCACCCAGATCTCAGCAAGTCTGGCAGATGTCTCATCCAGCATGTCTCATCCTGGATACAGCAAATCAGATGAAGCTCAATCTGAGTAAAACCGAACTGCTGTTCATCCCTGGTGATTCATTCCAGGTCAAGACCTTGTGATATCCCTGGACAACAATCAGATCACTCCTTCAGCCACTGCCCACAATCTTGGGGTAACTGTGGACAATCAACTTTCATTTTCCCCAGGATCAATGTGCTACATGCAACATAAATTTACTACTACTAACTAGCTAACTTCAAGACCTAATTAGCCGGCTAGCTGAGACAAGAAAAATTAACATTTTAGGTTAACAGGGAACTATTTATGTTTTTTACAAAAGAGACAACATAATGTGCATGTGCAAATGTGCAAACAAAAGCGACAAAGTTAAAATGCGACAACATGACATTACAATACTTTGTGGTAGTGAGGTGATGAGGTAGTGGGAGGAGAAACAGTAAACAGTAAACGTTCCATAAGTAACAGCAAGGATAAATAGTTAGTGCAAATTAACAATTAATGGACATTGTGCACAAGACGTTGGTGTTTACAATAGTTTGATAGTGTAGATTAGTGTGTTTGTGCATGTGTTGATTAATCAGTCCAGTCTCAATGTTTTAAGGTAGTTGAGTTAATTTGAGTGATAATGTGTGTGTGTGTGTGTGTGTGTGTATTACAGAGATGTCAAGTAACGAAGTACAAATACTTTCACGCAATTATCTGTACTTTCTACTCCTTACATTTTAAAAATAGCCTCGTTACTCCTATTTTATTTCAGCTTGT
>JAOTRS010139762.1:0-12741 GCA_028565755.1 Dinotopterus cunningtoni | reverse complement strand
CTGTCTCTAAGCCGTAGAGCATCGCTGGTCTCACCACTGTCCTGTACACCTTTCCTTTCATTCTCGCTGATACTCTTATCGCACAACACACCTGAAACTTTTTCCTCTTTACTCTGATGCCCCTAACTAAAATCCAGTGGAACCAGTTGCCTTCAGAAGTCATCTAATTAGAGTCCATCTGTGTGTAATTTAATCTCCGTATAAATACAGCTGTTCTGTGAAGCCCTCAGATGTTTGTTAGAAAACATTAGTGAACAAGCAGCATCATGAAGCCCAAGGAACACACCAGACAGGTCAGTTCTCAGGTTGTGGAAAAAGTCTTAAACAAGGTTAGTTTATTTAAAAAAAAAAATTTAAAAATCCCAAACTTTGAACATCACAGAGCACTGTTCAATCACCCAAAAATGGAAAGAGTATGGCACAACTGCAAGCCAACCAGGACATGGACGTCCACTAAAACTGACAGGCTGGTGAGGAGAGCATTAATCAGAGAAGTAACCAAGAGGCCCATGGTAACTCTGAAGGAGCTGAAGAGATCCACATCTTAGATGGGATAATCTGTCCACAGGACAACTATTAGTTGTGCACTCCACAAATCTGGCCTTTATGCAAGAGTGGCAAGAACAAAGCCATTGTTGAAAGAAAAAACATAAGTCCCATTTGCGTCAAACCATGTGAAACTGCAAACAGGACGAGTTAACATTTAAACAGCTTTCTTCTCGTCACTCTTCCATGAAGGCCAGATTTATGGAATACATGACTAATAGTCCAAAAAAATAGTATCATTTCCTCTCTTTAATGCGTCACTAAGTTGGTCTATGACAATGTGGAAAAGTTCAGGGGGTATGAATACTTTTGTCCCTGCCTGTAATATTAACGTTATCAATTTTAATTATATCAAGTACCAGTTAACGCTACAGTTAAATTATATGGAGCAAGTTCTAATAAAGGGTACTGAAGATCAGCATGAACAGAGATGAGAAATGAAAGGAGGGAAATTTTCAAAAGAACTGCCTTGATTTTTAACCTTCTATTGCCAAAGTTACGTATTGTTGTAGTTTACAATACGTATTATTGTAGTTTATTGTGTTCACTGGGGCTCAAACTTGGTGGTCAGAGAATGCCAAATTAGACCCGACAGCTTCGATTTCAGGTGATAAGACCGACAACTCATTGGCCAGAGAAAACTATTTTACTTATACATTTTATATGGTATGCGCCAAAATAGACAGAACTGAAACTCTTACATCTCGGACGCGCATTTGCGTTTGTCGACGAGGTATAGAGCTCCAGACACGTGTTCCCAGTAGTGAAAAGGAAGTTGTGTTGTGCAGTTGTTGGAAATGGGTCTCTCAACAGAGAGGGGGGAGGGGGAAAAAAAAAAAAAAAAAAAAAAAAAGTATTTACACTTGAGTATAAGTTCCGCTTGTACAGAAGTGGTTATGAACAGGGACAGAGTTTGAAAGAGACGGCAGAACAATTCCTTTTCCAGTTTTTACGCTTCCATCCGTGAGACATTTCATCACAAGTCACGGTTTGACCCCTTCAGATATACACACAAATCAATAGGTGAGATCTGTACCGCGAGTGTGTGCGGGCAAGGCTTCAATTAAGCCTACCATTTTTTTCTCATGTCCCAAAGAGCCAACACTGCCTTAGTTTAATTACTCCTACTTATCAGGTATTAAGGTTACAGGAAGGAATTGAGATTGTTTTAGAAACTGTTATAACGGAGTGCAAAACTGTTTAAACGGCAATATAAGACCTTGAGTTGTGTGCCAATTACATACAAATTAAAAACATTGATATCAATACAATCAAATATAAATAACCTTAAATTCTGATACAAATATTCTATATGACCGGTTACTAGGTGACCGTAACCTAGCACAAAATCATAGTGATCTGAATGCATCTCACAATGATGACTCCCAAAAACACTGCAATCTCTGAAAATATTAAGTGGAGTAAAGGCAATACTTACTACAATACAAGTAACCTAAAAGATCTTATTGCTTGTAGATAAAAAAATATATAAAAAAAAAAAAATGAATAGACCACACAGTGGTGGCCAAACTGCATCAGCAACATGGTAATCAAATGCAAGTTCCAGTGACTGAAACAGTTGCATTTTCCACTTCTGACACCAATTAGAGTAGTCAAAGCTCAGAGGGTCAAGGTACTTTTTTTTTTGGTAATACAAAAATTGCATATTGTACAGTTTAACAGCACATAGCCCATTTGCTCGAATATGCACCAAACACCAGCGACTTTTGTGCAGCGATCTAGACGCACCCCTCACGGGCAAACACTGCCACAGCGGCTCTACTTTAACATTATTGTGGCTTCTGGCTAGTAGCATTAATTATTGTTTATAGCCTGCATAGACATGTTTGTCACACTTTCATGCACTCATACACAGGAGACAGCTGGGGAATTCACCCTCAGGATCTGCATTTTGCTGGACTTTTCCACCACATCTGTGTTCTGTCAGTCAAGTTTTTTTTTTTTTAACCTTTGAGTGTTCTATGAATACAAATAGTGAATGGAAAAAAAAATGGAAAGCTAGTACACTAGATATCGTGTACTGTAGAATTCCTTGTTCCACGCATTAAGTAGTGCCCTTGTTAAGGGGTTAAGAATTAGAACACCTGTGACCAGTATACTCAACTGTCCCAGTGCCATTATATTCTACAGTATATCAGCACTTGTGGAATGCCTCCCATCCAACCAAATTAGTCGGTCAGAACTAACTGCTCTACAAGTGTGATTATTTTAAGTTTTAAAGCTCAATTTGAATTTATCAAAGTAAACCTTAATACACCAATTATCCCATCAGTTTTGCTGACTACCATCATGCATTTTGCTGACTACACATTTGAGGTACTTCGGGTTTGAACTTTTGACTTCAGACCCAATAGGAAATACAGAGAGATCTCCCGTTTCATTGGGGGGATTCCCAGTCATGCAAAACAAATTTATCGCTTTATTACTTTAAGCAATAACAGTGAAACAATCAGCTCTTTTTTGCTCCGCTGATTCCAAGCACCCTTTATAAAAAGCAACTCCTTTTGCCGTCTAAATTGGAAATGCAGACTGCCATAAACTAGTTCGCTTAGATATTCTGTCCATCACGAAGCAAGCTCCTTTGACTAATGGCTTCATTATGGATCATGAATTGGACTTTTTGTGCCTCATAGAAACCTAGCAGCTGTACAATGAGCCAATTCTGAGATACACTAAGCTACTCCACCTGGGTATGTTTACATATGCAAATCCCTTCCACCAAGGATTCTAATGCAATCTTAGACAGCTTTGATCTTGCCATCATTTGTCGACTTCTCAACCCACACCAAAAGGTCAGATCCTGGACTTAGTCTGCTCATCTGGAGTCACATCATGTAATATTGCTGTGGCTGAATTACACATTTCAGTCCCCAAATTAGACACTAACCTACTTACCCCTGTCTAGATCAAATACGCAGCGTGTCATGTTATCTAGCAACATTAAAAAAAAATGTTAATCCAGAGGGTCTCATCAGTTTAATTAATTCAAACCCTGCTCCCTCACTTGAATACTTATTATAATCCAATAACCGTCTGCCCTCAAAATCTTAACACCTCTGAAAACACTCACATTTACCCAGACTGCTTGTCGATTCACACCTGAACTCTGCAGCTCAAGTTATTAAGTCAATGTCTCAAGTCCACACATCAAGAGCAGACTTACTATACACAAATGGATATATTCTGAACATATACAGAACTTCAATACAAAAATGCTCTTTCTGCAATGTTTTGGTCCATCAGAAACCACTCTGCTCTGTGACTTCAGTCTCTCAAGTGAGGGGTGAAAAGGAAGGGGAAAAAAAAAACTGCATTTCTGAACTAATTTCCAAATCCAATTCCTCCACCTGCCTACCGAATCCTGTCCCCACAAGTATAATTAAACCCTGCACGCCTTCCATCATCCACTTGATAACCTCTATAATCACTAGCTCTATTTCCACAGAAACAGATCACCCCTATCTATGAAAGCTGCTTTTTTTTAGACATTGAAAGAAAAAGAAAAAAAAAGGGGGGGGGGGGGTGAATAGCCTGGGCTCCGATGACCTAAATAACTACCGGTAGTTGTGTCCCAGGTCCAATCTCACCTTGAAACAAATAATCTTTTTACACAACCCCAAATGAGGTTTTCACCCCAAACATGGCAGAAATTGCCCTGGTTAAGATCAACAAAGACCTTCCCTGTGCTGCTGACTCCGGGTTATTCTCCTTGATATTTGTGCAGCATTTCATACCATGTACTATCAATTTCTTTAGGAATGTCTGGCTAGCACTAGAGTCCATGGCACCAAGTTTCAGTGGATTGCTACATACCTCACTGATGTTAGAGTTCATTCAAATATAAAACTACAGGTTAGTGAGCTCTACAGTCTGCCAAGGGGTCCCACTGGGTTTTGTAATTGGGCCACTCCTCTTCATCATTTACCTCCTTCCTCTTGGCAATATCATTCATTTTCACTGTTATGCTGATATGCAAGTATGTCTACTAAGCCCACTTCAATTCCATAGGGATTAAAGAGTATCCCATTAAAAATAACCCATTGCTGGATAAACCATACCCATGTTTAACAGCCTTCTTGTTATTCTGGATAACACTCCTTCACAGCTCACATAAACAACATCAACACATTAAAAACAACACAGCATGGATCATTACACAATCTAAATCCACTGTACACATCTCTTTCCTGTGTATTCATCTTCACTGGCACGGTCTTTGAATAGACTAAAAAAATGTTACTTTGACATTCAAAGCTCTCGACTCCTCCTTGCTTACACATCTTCTCCAGATTTATACACCTTCCTCATCACAAGGTTTACTTTTTATACCCAACTTCAGCATCTGTTCTATTGGTACCTTCTATGTTGCACCAAAATTTTGGAACCTCAATTCTGCACCAAATTTAAAATATTGTTTTAAAAGATTAATTGTTTTTTCCTCTAAAGTGCCAGACAGTCTTTTATTTATAATGAAGTCATGAATAGTTCTCCAGGCTTCCTGAAAGACATTTTGGCTCTCATTTTAAGTCTAGTCCTTGTACCTGTGCAGTTTTAGAGGAATGTGTTTTATTTATTTTTTTTAGGCCCACCGTAAACTATGAATCATTCAAGCATTTTAAAAAAAAAAAAAAAAAAAAAAAAAAAAAAAAACTTACCTAGCTTAAGGCATGAACCAGTGAGAAATGGGTGCAGACGACAGATTATCAGGTCTGTGAACTGTATACTGGTGATGCTGAGTGGTTGGAACAGACAAGAGGGGAAATGAGGTTGCGGCTGAGAATACTGTTCAAATCTACTGAAAAAGCACCTTCAAATGACAGACACTGCTCAAAACTTTTCCTCAGAATGCACCTTCACACAGATTGTGCTATAAAGCTGTTAAGACCTCTTGACATGCCACCTTTGGTTATTCGCACTGAACCTGGCATAATACCACCTCAGTGTGTGCTTTCAAAATGCATACCTTGCATTCCTGATCCAGAAGAGGTGAGACGTACAAGAGCATCAGTACCTAGTATTCGCTTTATTGTAGGCATTACCACTTCCATAGTCTTATTCCAGACTTTAGCAACATGGCTACCCTTTACAATTTGTGCTGTCATGCGTACAATAGTTTGAACTGATCATAGGGGTCTGCAGTTGTTGAAGCTCTAAAAGACATTTCTGACTTGTGCAGACCATCTACCATCCTTTTTCTCAGATCTGTACGGAGCTCCTTGGACTTTCCAATTGTACTGCGTGTTGGTCAATACAATAAGTGCCGTCAAACACACCCTTTTCATGCTGGTACAGAGAAGCTACCAGTTGAAATCATCCATATGATTCAATCATCAGGGACAAAATATAGAGGCCTTGAGCATAGCAAAATAGATATTTCTAGACCGGAGGCGAAATTTCGTATTACAAATACGTATTTTTGGGTAAAACTTAAATATGAAATATAAATTAAGGTTAAGTGAGGTTTAATGTCTAATTCCACTTGGCACCAGCTGCTTTAAAAAAACAAAACTGAAAGCGGCTCCGTCTTACTCTTGCTCCTGTCCTAGCTAACACTCTTGGGCCCCATGGTGCTACAGTAGGTCTTCTTCAAATCGTGCACAAAATGCAAGATGACCTCGCTTCGCTTTCCACTGACCCAAACAAGTTTTGAATAACTCCCGGATGTACTCGCAACTTGGCCTGTGTTCGGATTGGCTTCGCCAAAAATGTTTCGCATGCCAAAGCAATTTTCTTGAAAAACTCAGTTCTTAAGGTGTGCCGCTCATACGCCGTGGTACCACCCAGACTGTGTAACAGCTTTTTTCCACGAGCCATACGGCTCAATAAAAAGCGACTGGACTGGACGCACAATCACTCGGATTAACTCAACTACCTCATAACATTGAGACTGGACTGATAAATCTACACACGCAAACACTGACCTACACCATAAAACTATTGTAGATACCAAACTGTAAATGCTCTTTTGCACAATATTCATTGTTAGTTTGCACTAACTATCCTACCTGCAACTTACTGTACAGAACGTTTACTGTTTCTCCTCCCACTACCTCAACTCATCACCACAGAGTATTATATTGTAATGTCATGTCGCATCGTCACTTTGTTGCTCGTTTGCACATTTGCACTAACTTGTCTCTTGTAAAAAACTTAGTTCCCTGTAAACTTAAAGTGTCAATCCGTCTCGTCCCAGCTAGCCGGCTAATTAGGTTACTTAAGTAGCTAGTTAGTTTCTGTTATGTTGTAAATTCATGATGCATGTAGCACCTTGGTCTTGAAAGAACATTGTTTCGTTTTACCGTGTCCTAACTGCATATGGTTGTAGTGATAAAAGCCTACTTGACTAGAGATCTCTGTTAAAAGATGTTGTCAGTTTAAAGAAAATCACTGCAAGGCTAATATTACCATGACATTTATGTTCATAATGAGCGTTTAAACCTCCGACCACTTAGGCCGTAGATGAAGGCATGATGGTCATGTTAAAAATAATGGCTCATCCAGGTGGTGAATTTAGGTGTCATTT
Source organism: Dinotopterus cunningtoni (assembly GCA_028565755.1). Classification (NCBI taxonomy): domain Eukaryota; kingdom Metazoa; phylum Chordata; class Actinopteri; order Siluriformes; family Clariidae; genus Dinotopterus; species Dinotopterus cunningtoni. Next base: position 5,651 of record JAOTRS010139762.1, on the reverse strand, counting down.
ATGATCTTTTGGTCTAAAGCTTAAAAAGGTCACATAAGCATACATTTACATTTAATAATTACGAAAAAAGCTCTTAACCAATTTATCTCTGCCAAAATCAGTTTGCTTCGCCGCCAAGTCCTGCCTGCCCGTCACAGCATAGAGACGCAGAGACACGCGAAACAGTTCTGCACCTTCTTCCAAGTCTGAGAGCAGAGGAGAGATATTTATATCCATATTGTTTCCTCCGAGATCCACCGACACTGCAGACCTACTTCTTCCCCTGCTTAATTTTCCCCCTCAGGAAGCAGGGGAAAGCTATAAATCCTTTCAAACAGCAGGATTTCATTACCTCGTTTACTAATTGGAACTTCATCCCGCATCCTGACGCGGACGTATCGAATCGAGCAACACATCTTCACAAGGTGGATTATAACGTTACCGAGAAAGAGCTCGGAAAATCATCTCGTAGTTACACGACTTTAATTGCAGGCTGACAAATCGTCAGTGAATATTGTGTCCAGGGTTCTCTAGAGCAGAAAAAGTGGCTGCAAGGATGGAAATGTCGCCTTTAGTGTGGCATGAGATGGTGTGTTTGATAAAGCAATCACCTGAACGATATGGACAGATCAGGAGTTCTCACACCGGGTTGCCTCAGCCAGTCAACTGACATACGAGCGAGATGTGACAGGCAGGTTTATTCATTTATTTATTTATTTGAGATCAAAAGCACATTAGAAATAAATTAAACATACAAATAAAACCAATTTTGATATATTACAAAATTATAAATTCATAACATTATTCCACATGATCTTCACCGTAATCTGTGTTTTTAATCATGTCCTCAATATCATTAAAATTTTATTTGTATTAGATTTAGGACTTTGAAATATTCTTTTTGGTCAATTTCATTTTTAGGGCCCAAGCACTATGACATCAGCCCCATGTTGCATAGTGTGTAAAGGGCCCTCTTGTTCCAAGGATTCCCCCCGCCCCCCCCAAGCATTTAGGGCTTACTCAAAAAGTCACAGGTTACAATCAGTTGCCATTAGGATCTTAAGAGTCTGGGCCCTGGGCATGGTACAAGGTGCTCACACGAGATTTTGCTAAATAGCTCATTCTTCCCTTGCACATATACATGTGTAACCCAGTGGTCTGAACCAATCTGAAGCCAAGTACAGATTTAGATCTCATTGAGTTTAACTTGCACTGAAGGTCATGGGCTCTACACAATAAGAAGTCTGTTATTTTGGGTTGTTTGCAAAATGCACCCAGTGGATTTTGATGTACTTCTCCTAGGGGATTTTTAGGATCACCAAAGATGGGCAATGTTATCAAGATATTGAGAGATCAAAAATCCCACCGCAATTTTGCATCCTCAAACAGGTCAGCCGTGATGATACCTTAAACTTATGACAAAAAGTGGCTAATTACTTTGAGTGGCATTACATTGAGCGGCATTGTGATGCTTCCCCTGTGCTCTGCCATCAAGGTGGCCACTACCAGTCAACTGCTTCCTTTCAAACTGCTGCGCGTGCAATTTTTGGGACGGAATATTCTGTACAGTACGAGGTTCTACATATTCCATCATTCTTCTAGCTAGCAAGACACGAAGGTCAGCTGAAGGTTAAACCAAGGTCAGCTGTTCTGGAATATTTTGCAATTTTGCAATATTTTTTGCAAAAACAGTATCAAGTGCATTTGCAAAACCCATCAAGCACCATGATGAAGACTTACCAGAACTTACCTCTGCTGCAGAGGAGAAGTTCATTTAAAGTTACCAGCCTCAGAAATCAATTAAACAGATTAGAGCCGTTATGGAGGCTTTACAGAGGATAAGTAGCAGACGCATCTCAATATCAACTGTTCAAAGACTAATGAATATTATGGATGCATTCAGCACTGTTTTACAATGTAGACAGAAATAAAAATCAGGAACGATCATGCATGGAATTTTAAGGCGTGTCCAAACTTTTGACTTGTGCTGTAAATATTTTATTAATATAGTGTACGTGTTTTATTACTATGAATGAACAAACCTTGTAGAATCATTTTTCACCATATTAATGCTAGTTAGCGTCGTTGAAGTCCATGACGCACTTGAACACTTGATTTTACTAAATTTTAAGAAGCTACTTCATGGGGAATTTAATACAATTTAAATGCGCCTACACAGAATGCAAAGGGAATTTAATTAAGCAGGTTTTAATTTTGTTCCAACCTATTTAAGAACGAGTGCTGTTGGGAAGCAAGCCGGGAGATAAAGATAAAAATATTCGTTCTGCTCATGTATAAATCTGTGCGCGTGTGTTAATCTTCACTCACTCTGTGATCTCCTCGGTAACCGTGTGTTCCACCTGGAGACGCGAGTTCACCTCGATGAAGTAGTGCTTTCCGTTTTTATCCACCAGGAACTCGACGGTGCCGGCGTTCTCGTAGCCGACCTGAGGGAGAGGAAATAGGGGTTTAAAGACCTAATTGACTACTACTGAGACAGTTTAAAAAAAAAAAAAAAAAAAAAAAAGTTTTAGAGGCTGTCTATTAGAACACCAAACATAAGACCATCGAACATTAGAAAAATAATTCGCTAGGCAACGCTCGTAGAGTTAATATAGGTTTATGTTTTATACAGAAACATCAGAGCGACCAGATTTTATTAGAAACAAAAATATTGCCGGATCCTTAAGGCAACGAGATGATTAAACATTTAGAGCTGACCTTTAAAAAATGCTGGCTGGCTGCCTGAGAGCATGATTATGAGTAAGAGGCGAGGCTCGAGCAGGCTGGAGCACAGCAGGTAATCTGTTACCAGGTCAATTTTTTTTCCCTCTCTGCACAGGAGTTTCTCATGAGCCCGAAACCCAGATTGCACGGAGATGCCACCCAATAGATCTTCGGTCTGTCTCAGCAGACCGCACCTTCACGCCACTCTGATCACATGCCTGAGCTAGTGCCCACAATCAACGGTGTGTATGAAACACAGCCGGTTCCGGCACAACAATCACAGTAAACTCCCCCTGGACAAATTAATCACGCATTATATCCCAGTCCAAGTCGAGGGGGGTTGGCGATTAAAATTGGCCAGATAACCATCCAGTGCTGTTAATTGCGAGCCCGGTGTGATTTTGCAGGTGCAGCAGAACCGCTTTGCCTCATACAGCCCGCCGTCTCACGCGATTCAATTATTAACCTGCGTTTCCAGATGAGAAATATTTCCACAGCCTACTCGCTCTGCAAAACCAATAGTCTATAAAAAGGGCCCCTGATCCACTGTCAAAAGGTCACAAGTTCACATAGAATCGGCAATGCTGTAGAGATCCGGGAAGGAATGATGGCTTTCCTTTCTCTAAGGTTTATTACAGAAGCGCATTTACTTGCCAAACTCTTTCAGCAGGGGTGAGAAATATGAAAAGAATAAAACAGCACATGCTTTCATACAAAAACAATACACTACAATTTCCTCTGATCTGAAGTAAAATGCAACTTTATCAACAGAGAAACAAGAACCTCATCTGTCTCTCAAGACTATGCAAACTTTACAAGCCTTAGTACTCAAACACAGATAACGATGATCCTTCCATGAAGCTCATGTTAAATATCTACCAAAAAATTTTTTGTAAAATTGTGTTAAAGCCACACGATTATATTTGCTGTGTTAAAGCGACACTTCACTTATTATTCTTATATAAACCTTTATGCTTTGTGTCAATTTTTCCCCCCCTACTTAAATTTGCATGGAATTGCAAAAACTCACCATCAAAACATGCCAAACCAGCAGGTAGTGATATGAGCAACTGTGCAGCCATATTGGCCAATCATAATCCTGGAGGGGGGGGGGGGAATAAAAAATTTTAATTCCACAAGTAAATGAGTATTTCCAAAAAAAATACACAACTGAAATATGAAAATTAAAAACTTTTTTTTTTGGTCCCACTTTTGCCAAACCACCCCACTTTGTCATCAGCACAGCCTCAATCACCCTCCGCCCTGGCAGTTTCGAAAAAGGGAACCCGTCAATTGAGGCAGAGATCACTCAACCACCCTCTATCCAAGCTCAGAACACTGTCACTCACTCGGATACACAACACGGACATAGGGAACTAGAAAGTGTTCGATAGAATGGCCGGGATCTGTGAGTGTACCGTTACGACCACATAAATCCTGTTACCTAAAAGATATTAGCCATTTTATAGTCCTGATATGTCAAGTTTTTCTGCTCTACACTGTTCAGTTATTTGAGGTAGCATCAGAAATAGAAGACAAAATTCAAACGCGTCTTATGGTGTCCCTAGTGCTTTTCTGTAATATATACAAATAGTGATTGGAGTCGGTTCTATAATCGTTCATCAGTTTGAGTAAACTGATTGACGATTGATTTATAGTCAGTTTAATCACAACACTCAAGCGATACTATATGCATCAAGTGAATAAAGTTCTTAAACGAAAACAAGTCGCCATTAAGGTGCATATAAATAAATTACAATAGGTCTTTATCATAAATGTTCCTGCTCTGCACACGGACCAAAGTTTGTCACTCAAAACACAAGTAATGCAAGAAAAAAAGAACTAGAAAAATTTAACCAGGGACTAATTCCACAACACTTGTTCTGTGCAAAAATGCATTCTGAAGTTCAGCTGAGACTCATGAACCTTCCGAGTCCCACTTGGTGTCTTCCAAAGTTACTGTGCATGTCGTACAAATTTCATCATCAGACTTTGCTATAGCATGTGAAGTTAATCTGCATTATATGCGCACACACTTCTGCTACACAGCAGTTGTGCTCGAGTGCGCAGAAAAAGAAAAAAAAAAATGTTTACATCATTAAAATAGATTGCTTGAAATGGACAGGATATCAACCTGATCATTGACTAGAATTGATTATGTGCCACAACATGACGACCACCATAACATGAAGCACTGTGTGGTCCGACACCTTTCTATTGGAACTGGGATTAACATTCTGCAATCTGAGCTACAGTCGCTTTCACTGGGTCGGACTACACCAACCAGCCTTCGCTCCCCATGTGCGTCAATTAGCATTGGGCACCCATGACCCCGGGTCAACTGGTTTCCTAACTTGGACCACTTTTAGTAGGAACATTTCACAAGGACTGCAGTTTGTTGACTGGAGTCGTTCCAACCCATTACACTTTGGCCTTTGTTACAGTTTCTATACAAAATCTCGTTGAAAATGGCACCTGGAAGTGGGCGGGATGTATTAGGAAGGAGGGCGGGGGAGGGGCCCATGGCTAGTTGTCCAAATGTAGGGATTTGAGTGACGTTAACAAGGGCCAAATTGTGCCGTCTAGACGTCTCGGTCTGTAGATGTTATTAGGCTGCAGTGGTCATGGTCAGCACAGACCAAGAGAGGTCCAAGGAAGGAAAGCAGTGACTGTCATGGGGTGGCCAAAGCTCATTGATGCATGTGGGTGTGAGTGAAGGCTGGATCGTGTAATCCGGTCCAATAGAACGGCTACTGGAGCTCAAATTGATGAAAATGTTAGATGGAGAGGCGTCAGAACACTGTGCATCATCGTTTTAGTGGAAAAACAGGCGACCTGCTCAATATTAAGTGGGTGCTCATAATGTTATGGCTGATTGATGTATATAAATAATATTTATACATTTTTTCCCCTACACCAGTATGTCCAGCCATGTTTTGCTTTAT
>JAOTRS010139729.1:0-12745 GCA_028565755.1 Dinotopterus cunningtoni | reverse complement strand
AACAAAATGACTGGCTTTCTTATTGAAAGTGGGAAATTTGTCAATTTGATGCCCTCAGTGCTATAGTGTTTTATTATAAATAACAATAAAAAAACGTTAAAAAACTTAGTTTGACCAGTATTGGAAGAAATAAACCCTACATGATGACCTTTCAGCTTTAAACAATCAAACTACTCAGAACCGACTCTTGTGACTCTCAAGCAAATGATTCATATTCATAAAAAATTTATACTGTAATTATATAACCGACACTACATTAGTGCGTTGGTTTTAATGATCTCATCTGTAACGTTAACTGTGTACTCTTTATTATTATTATACTGTAATTGTATAATCCAAAGAGTCCAGTGACTCTTTTTTCGGAAGGAGTCGATATGAGTCGATTCATCTGTGAGTGACTCATCAAACAAATCGGCTCCGTTTGATGACGTCACGGGTGTTGCTAGGCAACCGCTCTATTATTGAGTGATAATAGGCGTCAGGATGATTTAATATAATAGTAAAATATTAACATTTAATCTCGTGTTCAGAATTACAGGTAAGCGCCTTCAAAATCAAAAGAATTCAACTTTTTATCCGTACCCACACTTGTCATTTTTATTTTTAAAAAAAGCAAACACAGATAAAAACCGCAATATTTGGAGATTCCTGCCCTCCTGCAAAACTAAACGTGGTAATCTTGTAATACCGGATCCCGTCTGAAGGGGGAGACATTGTACTGTGGGTGTTTTAATAAACTCTCCTGAGTTTGCTTGGCTAGATTTCACACTTTGTCTTTATTTCCACTAAACAAATGTGACATGCGTGTGTTGGAGTTTGTTTTTGCTTCATTTAAAAAGTGGGCTTAGTTATAAGTTATAAGGGGCTATAAGTTTATTTATCAGAATTCAGACGTTAATTCTCAACTTGCAAACCCGACTTTCTCACAATTCTGACCTTTTTTTTTCTTTGAACTTTTCTTTCCTCTTAGATGCAGTGTTATTCATTACAATTTGGACTCTGGTCTTAGTAATTGGATCTATCTTCTTTTTTTGCTTTTAATGTGTGAAGCTTTCTTCCTAACATACCATAGGCAAAGTGACGCTTGCCGCTGACTGGATGAACAAAGAAATAAAAGTCAGAATTAATAACATAGTAAAGTTGCATACCGTTTGCAACCTCAAGACTAGATCACAGCTTGTCCAAACTCTCATCGCTCAAAAGAAATAAAAAGGTAATTAAATAATGGGTTGTTTGTTTATCTGTTTCTTCATGAATTTTGGAACAAAAACTGAATTATTCCCAAAGCAGCTGACTTTTATCTGGAGTTTATATTACCATAATTACTTAGATAACGTGTTGTTAGCCTTTTAGTTGCTTCTGTCGTTGGGGTGCCACAGCTGACCAACCGATCCACACACAACTTGGCATAGGTTTTACGCCAGATGCCCTTCCCTCCCATTTTTCCGGCCAGCCTTGTTACCGGCACTGCATCCAGTGGCTGGGGTTTGGCCGTTGGGTTGGGTTGAACCCCCACCATCCACTTGGCAGACAAGAAACCTACTACTGAGTCACTGACTCACAATTACTGACATAACTAATGTTAAATTTTTTTTTCAGAGTATTTTTACAAACCTACCAATGATCATGACGGTCAAACTGAAACCTCACCACATTTACAGCGTGCGCCAAGAAAGAATAAAGGACTTGCTGTTTTTGGATGAGAAAACCATAATTTTCCCAAGCCTAAACAACTGTGTGTGCTATAACATACACCAACGATGGACAAAATTCATCCCAGGTATGCCTGCTGAGAGTGTCACTTCCTGTGTGATATTTAAAAATAACACAAAAAACATCCTAAACATCTATCCAATAAACTAACAGAAAAATTCAATATGACAATGATTTTTCTCTCCAAAGTGCACTGTGCCCTCTTGCATGAGCCTTAGGGGTCTTCAAAATGTACATTCTAACATGTTAAAATACCTCTCTTGGCACACATTTTGGCATTACTCTATTCCCCTCTGTGTCACTCTTCTTTTAGACATACACTTTCACAAAATCAAATGTAATTTCCCCATATACACCTGGTGACATTGCTCTTATATGATAATCTTCTTGATCATTTTCCCCCGCAATATAGTTAAAAACATGATTGATATGGAGCTAAAGGAGAAGAAAAACCCAGGAGCTTGAGCTTCATGTTGGTAGTTTTGAGCAGCTAAATGATAACAAGTGGCTTTTAAACATAGAAATTAAGATCCAGTTATTTGTTCCATGTACTTTTTAAAAATATCCCTGTTAAGAAGCTGGGAGTATTTGGCAGTCAGGATATAGAACCCCTTGCTCAAGGGCTCCACAGATGCAGCTTGGCATGGCTGGGACTTGAACCCCCAACCTGCCTGATCAGATGGCTCTACTTCAGTAGCTATTAGTGGGCTGCAAGGTTTAGCTCTATTTTTTATCTAAATAAAAGAAATTGTTACAGTTTCACTTCCTCAGAGAATAAGGGTAAAAGATGTATGTACCTGTAAAAACCCAGAGAAGGCTGGGGCTGGGAGCTGGGTAGGTGGGAGGGGAAGAATCTAATTGGCTTGTTTAAACATGCTTTTCCTGAACACAACCATCGGTGAAACTGTCACTTTTTCTCTTTACTTAAGTAACAAATGTTTGTTGTCCCAAGTTTTCATGTCAGGAGTTAACATGTCAGGTTTTTTAAGATAATAAATATAAGGTAAATTCAACCATAGTGCAATCCTCGCACCTAAATACTTTTCCATATAGGTTCAATGCCACACCAAGAGGGGCCACAGAGCATAAAGGCACTGGCTATTAGCCCTGATAGGCACTACTTGGCGGTGTCTGAGCGTGGAGAACACACTACCATCACTGTCTATGACCTTCAGTGCGAACACTGCTCCAAGAGGCAGGTACTAACAGGCGACAGCAACCATGAGTTTGTCTGTATGGCTTTTTCTGCTGACTCCAAGTACCTGGTGGGCCAGTCTGGAGAACCTAAATGGACCCTCTTCTACTGGGATTGGGAGAATAATGAGGTCATTGCAACTGTGAAGAGCACAAGTGCTGGATTTGTTAGTCAGGTAAAAACTCTGAATATCACATGGTTGTAGATAAAGACAAGTTGTCTTTGCTTATCATTATTTATTTAATAATGTTTATTGTTGCTAGATTTGTAATGTACAACATTGTGGTATGTGTTTCTGTTCACACTGACAGTGTGCTAAGCCACATCTGATGGTCACATAAATGTCCCCCTGCGTCTCATTTGCCCTAGACACAAAAACAATTTCAAGTTGTGAATTTTAAGTGAAAGTTTTTATAGAGATGGTTGCATTTTCTCAATCCTAGGTCAGCTTTAATCCGAAAGACAACACCCAGATTTGTGTGACCGGAAATTCTGTTTTCGAGATCTTCAAATTGGAAAATGAGTCCATAAATCGGACAGGCTCATTTACGGATTTGAAAAACGTCTCTTCCCATACGTGGATGTCTGAGGACTGCATCATCTTAGGGAAAGAAACAGGAGAACTGGTAATGCTGAAGGCTGGAAACCGGCACAATTTGAAGAGGACTTCTTCTCAGAGGTAGCAATAAGGAGAGATCCAGAGAAGCTCTATAACATCCAGTCGCTCTGTTTAAACATTATAATGCTTGTATCATCCAACAATATGGGTTTTGTCATTCTGACCCTTAACAGTCAAGAAGAGAATGGGGACCAGGACACATCCACTTCGTCTATACCTGCACTGCAACGTATCTCTGCTATTACAACATATTCTAAAGGCTTTGTCTGTGCAGCTGGACCAGTAGTGTGTCTTTATGAAAAAACAGAGAAGTGTGACTACACAAGCACCACGGAAATAAGAGTAAGTGCATTCTAAAACTAGGAACTTTATAGAAAGTTATTTATTTAAATATTCACTAAAAGATGAGTCCTATTGTTCCACAGATCCCTGAGGACCTGTGCAGCAGTGAACCAGAGCTGCAGGAGATCACTGCAGTGTGCATGAGTCCATTAGAGCAGACGCTGGCCATAAGCACACGCCAGGGCCAGGTCTACCACTTCAGCATCACCTCAACTGAGATCAGTCAGGTAACAGGTCAACGAGGGGTGTGCTGGGTTTATAATGATAAAGAAAGCCATGTACACCTTGTTATAGAATAACAAAAGACATTCCAAAAATTATTTATTTATAGAAAGTATTTTCACTGTACTGTGACTTCATTGCAGGACAATCGGGCCGACTTCGATTTCCTGTTTCACCCCTGGAGCATCAACGATCTGTCCACCTGTTCATCCAAACCCCTCTTTGCGACGTGCTCTAAGGACAACTCCATCCGCGTCTGGAACTACAAGACCAAGTAAGACCCATAAATGCTTTATAATGTTCACACATCATCTTTCTCAAATTTAATTTCATGAAAGATGAGTAAAAATGATAGACAGAAAAGGAATAAAGTTTTTTTTTCTTCTGTACAGTATTCTGGAGCTCAACGAGACTTTTCCAGAAGAGCCAAAATGCATCTCGTTGCACCCAAATGGCTTGTCCTTGCTGGTGTGCTTTAACGATAAAGTCTGCCTCATGAACATGTTGGTTGACGGATTCCACACTGTGAAGGAGTTCAACATACTCAACTGCAGTGTGGTGGGTGTTCACTAACTTAAATTATACAGTCAAATGTGTATACTGTACACACAAGGGACCACGAGTATGTTATCAATAAATTTCCATATATTACTGTAGATCTCATAATACTTTGATGAATCTGAAATTTAAGCAGAAGGTTAATATAAACATTACTAGAAGGAAAAAATAAAAATAAAGGTGTGTTCAATGTACGTGTGTCCACAGTGTGTGTTCAACAATGATGGCAACATGTTTGCCACTGTCATCGACAATTTGATAAGCGTCTTCCACGTCAGAACAGGCAACTATGTGGACTTCAAGGGCCACCTTGAAAAGGTCAGTAGGTTTCTTTCCCACAGAGCCTGACTGCAGAAGGGTTAAAAAAAAAATCACATTTGAAACATTAAGACCACAAATAAATAACAGTAACTCAAATGCCTTGATATGACTTCAGATAAAGTCATTGAAGTGGAGCGAAGATGACCATCTGCTGTCGTGCGGGGTGGATGGCGCTGTATTTGTATGGAAAGTTCTGAACATCTCCTCATACACATGGAAGGCTGTGATCGGCCCCTACGAGACTGTGAGCACAGAGACATCATGTACCTTCGTGGATGCCATCTTCTCACCTGACACTCGGAACGTCCTCGCTATAGGCAGCGATTTCACGCTAAAAGAATTTCAAGATAAAGAGGTACAAAGTTAAAACTCTGAGTAAGGTGGCTAAATTTACAATTATACAGCAACTCAGCTACACAGATTGTATAGTACTATGTACTATATTCTGTACCATAAACCGTCTTATTCTGCTCTCTACCAGGCACTGCAGCTTGTACCAAAAGGTACAGATAAGGTGGACTGCACCGTCATCTCCATGACTCATTCGGGGAAAGCAGTCTTCGCTGGAACGGCTGCTGGTTCTGTGAAAGTCCTGCAGTACCCAATAGAAGAGGGGAAATCCTGGATAGAGTATCAGGCAGATTCCGCTCCCATCACTAAAGTATGTGTGTATGTTACCATAGTGTCGTAATACCAGTAATGACTAAAAAAAGCATCCTGATACACCAGGAGTTATTTTCACAATGTTTGCTTTGTCCTCAGTGAGCGATTTATTTATTATCTCATTTTTCTTTCATTCTGTACACAGATGGCCATCACACCTAATGATCAGTATCTGCTGACTGCCTCAATTGATGGCTCCTTCCACATCTGGATAATCAATGACCAGGAGGGATGCACTTTAAGCATGTGGAAAGAAACTGCAGACATGGAGGAGGTCCTCTGTACTAAAGATTTTCTGCAGAAGCAGGTATTCAATGTGAAACTGATGGAATAAGAGTTCACTTATACTACCACTCAATAGGGAGATACACTTATACACTTTCTCAATAGGGAGATTGGGTAGAACTGCTACCTCGACCTCACAGCTCCTGGGTCCCTGGTTCATTTTTGGTGTAAGATTTTCTCTGGGCTAAGTATGATTTCCCAGCTTTGCTTTGTTTGATTTTTAAGTTTCTCTGTTCATCTTCCAGAAACAGCGCATACACCCAGACGCTTACAATCAGGTGGCACTGCTAAAGCAGGAACATGAGCACAGAATTAACGAAATCAGACAAAGTTTCTTCCAGGAGATCGAGGCTCTGAAAAGCCAAATCCAGGTTAAAACTTTATATCTTGAGTAATCAATATATAGCTTGATGGATTATGTATCACATGATCTCAGATAGCCATATTATGTAATTACTGTAGGAGCTGAATGCTGAGAAGGAGGGACAGAATTATGAAGAGCTGGAAAAGAGCATGCTGGCCATGCAGCAGTACTATATGGAGATACTGAACGAGCAAGAGAAAATGAATTACCAGTGCACTATGTATATGAAACGGCACTTTGATGACAGGCTCCATGACGTAAGGATGTTACACTGCTGTTCTGTCATCTCCAGACCATGCCTCTGATCATTATTGTTATAGTATACAAGTAGCTTAAATTCTATATTCAAATAGAACATATAGGTGGACATTGTACTCCGAATGCTTACTCTTAGACTCTGGTAAGAGGATAAGGATCCATTTTTGGTTAAGCTTTAGGATCTAAACATTTGTAGGGTTTGTGCTTTACAGCAAGAGAACAAGTTGCAGCAAGCTGAGAAGAGGATAAAGGAACTGGAAAAGAACATCGACTCAGAGTACAAAGATGTCATCCTTCAGTATGAACAGAAGCTCCAGGCAGAGACGAAGAGCAAAGCGAAGTCAGAAAAAGAAATTAAACTCATGGAGAACAAGGTGTGTGAGCAGCATGGAAATGCCTGGCCACGTTTTCAAATTCGTATCCTCATGATGTGATTTGACACACCTTCACAGCTTAATACTTAACGTTTGTGCTGGTCTGTGTGTACAGTTCTGGAAATTAAAAGAAGAGTTACAGGAACAGTGCCAGGGGTCCAGTCAGGTATTATTATTATTATTATTATTATTATTATTATTATTATGGTGGCACAGTGGTTTATTGGTTAGCACTGTCAAGCACTGGTTAGCGCCTTGTACCTCCAGGGTCCCGGTTTGATTCCTGCCTCAAGGTCTGTGTGCATGGAGTTTGCATGTTCTCCCTGTGCTTGGTAGGGTTCTTCCAGGTACTTCGGTTTCGTCCCACAGTCCAAATGGCATGCAGATTAGAATAATTGGAATTCTCAAATTGCCTGTAGTGTGTGAATGAGCATGTATGTGCCTTGCAATGGATTGGCACCTTGTCCAGGGTTATAGACGATGAGTGAGTGAGTGAGTATTATCATTATTATTTTTATTATTATTAGGTAGCTGATCAGAAGGTGTTTTAATTTTAGCTCGAGGCTAAGGTAGCGGAGATTGACAGCAAAAAAAGGAAGACAATACATGACCTGGAGCAGGAACTGAAACATCAAGAACAAGAGCTGTACATGGAGAGGAACAAGGTATGTTTTACTGCATTAAGCACAAAGAATCGTGATTAATAATAATAATCTAGAAATTTTCTTGTACTTCTTTGTAACATGTAGTCGAATCATCGGTAGACAAGCATGGGGCTGAAGTACAATAAGACTTCACAAGCTTACAATAAAATGTACATATGTGATAAATGATAATGGGTGAATATGAAACCGGTGACCAGGGTCCGGGACAGAATACATCGTTCATCATTCATTCATCTTCTATACCGCTTATTCTGTACAGACTCATGGAAGGCTTGGAGCCTATCCCTGAAGACTTTGGACAATGTCTTATCAGCGCTTTCCATTCAAGGCTACCCTCTCCCCAGTCACTGCTGTGCTAGTGGCAACATGTTGCACCAATTTATTTGTAACTGTGGTGCAGAACAGCATGCAGAGCAGGATGCAGTGATTCATTTTATTGCAGTTTGAGGGTGTACCTGGTGCTGAAACAACTCATGGAAGATCATAAAAAGAAGCATTTAAGGATACCTTTAAGGATGGTAGATTTTCCTTAAAGAGAATCGTTACTTGTGACGAGACATGGATTCCTCACTACGAGCCTGAGAGTAAATGCCTGAGGATGGAATAGAAACATCCTCAATTGCTAACCAAGGAAAAGTTCAAAGTCAACCATCAGCTGGAACATTCATCAATGTTTACAGTTTTCTGGGATTCTTTAGGACCAGTCTGGAAACATTTTTAGGAAAAAGTTAGACTGAGATATTTATTGAAGAGCTGATGAAAGCCTAAACTTTGGATTAAATTCAGAAGATTGCTATTCAACGGTGTTGTGATCTTGCATGATGATGCACGTCCACATACTTCTGCACACATTGTCAACACTCTGCAAAAACATCATTTTGTGGTGTTAAAGTATGCTCCCTATAGTTCTAATCCTGCTCCATTTAACTTTCACTTGTTTGGTCCCCTGAAAGCAGCCCTACGAGAATAAAGATTCACTTCTGATGAAAAAGTGAAGACAGCGATGCATTTGTGGCTCGCAGCCTAAAACATTTTTAATGAGGGAATATGAAAGCTCATTGACAGATGGACAACGTGTATTGAAAAACAAGGAGATCATGTAAAAAATATATGTGTATGTTTTTAAAAAAAGTTAATTAAAATAAATTCTACAGACAGAGTGTGGAAGACTTACAAGAGGGCAAAACAAAATAACAAAAAAACAACAGTGCCTTAATTTAATTGTGTTTTGTCAGCCTCCTTACTGATTGATTCACTGTAGGTAATATTGTTTGTCTTCATTTCTTCAGGCCACAAAAATGACGATTTTGGTGCAGAGGATGAAGGCTGACATTCAAGACTGTTTAAGCTTCATCCACAAGCCATGCCAGCTGAAGGAGAACTTCATCAGGCTCCACAAAAGCTACATTAAGGAAGCAGATGTGAGATTAACGAACATATAAACACACACACACACACACACACACACACACACACACACACACATACACACACACACACTGTATACCTATATCTGACTGAGTGTGATGACTGCACTAGGTAGCACTCAGAGCAAAGCCTGGGGTTGTGCAAGATCACATCAGGCTGATGGAGCATAAACAGTTTCTGGAAGCCAATGTTCAGCAATCATATAGCTCCAAGGTCTTGATGGTAAGTTGGATTTCTTAATTACTATAACTCTTAAATTCTGATTCTTTTAATTGTGTTTATAGTTAGGAGCACCTTAGAGCACTCACTCAGGTTATATCTGAGATTACCATGAACAAGTACTTCTAATATTAGACCTTAACATACTTGCATGCATGGAGTATACAGTATATAAAATATTTTAAATCTTCATCACAACCTAAGTACAGTATAACATTTTCTTATATGATGTTATTATCTATTTTTATTTTTTTCTAAAGCAACTGCAGAACAGATTTGAAGAGATCAACATGGAGAACATGGAGACCATATCTGAGCTGAGGCTCAAGCTGACCATGAATGAAAAGGAGCTGTCTACAGAGCGACAGATGGTATGTTTCACTACAGTACGCTTTGTTCACATCCATGTGTATGCACATGGAGCTCACTGCTTACTGGGGAATTAGTGACAACGGGAAATTATTAACAAGAATCTCTGTGTGGAAAAGAGAAAATTTAATTTCTTAGTTCCTTTTTAATAGTGTTTTGACAAAGTGAGAGACTCATTATGACAGTGCAGGTGAAGTTATTACTCATATTGGTGTTTAAAACAATAAGCATTACAGTTTAACCACCGTTGCCATCGTGTGTGACGTTTTGCTTTGCTCAGGTCAAAAACATGAAGAGTTTGGTGGAAAGCATGAAGGAAGACATCAAAATCTGCATAAGCTTCATTCAGTGTCCATCGCTGCTGAAGGAGAATGTTCTAAAGCTCTATAAAAGCTACATCCAGGAAGCAGATGTGAGATTATTGCACACACACCATAAATACTGTATATGCACATATCCACACAAGCTCTTTATACCTACTGTATACTTGACTAAGTGAGATGGCTGCACTAGGTGAGAGTCGGAGCGAAGACTGGGGTCGTGAAAGATCACACCATGCCGAAGGCACAACAGCAGACGATGGTGGTCACTCCAGAGAAGAAACTGGCTGTGGATGCCAACATTCAACCAGCACAAAGCTCCACCATTTTGAAGGTATGATTAATAGAGATCAAAGCTTTTGCCTGATGTACTGTACTTTTGGAACGTCTTTCACATCTCTCATAGCTGACATTAGCATATACACATTAAAATCCTTCTATTAGACTCTGACATACTTGCATGCATTAAACAACTCTGTATATTAAATATCAATACGAACTTCTGAGATTTCCTCTTTTTATCATAGCCCGAGGTTAAAGCAGATGAGGTCATCAACAACATGGAGAGCATGTTTGACCTGAGACAGAAGCTGACCATGAAGGAGAAAGAGCTATGTATAGAAAGGCAGAGGGTTTGTTTCACCACAACATTCTTTGTATAATGCTTAATAATAGATATTAAGATGAACGTCCAAACATCCATTGATGCATGCAACCAAAGGGCAATATAAAGTCCTGGAGAGAAAAAAAAGTTTTCTAATTCCAAGTTACTTGCATAATAACTCCTATTTAAATATATTTTTGACAAACTGAATGACTCGTTATTCCAGTGCCAGGATTGGGCAAGTAGACAAAGATAAATGGCATAACCATTTTTGCCATTGTATGTGATGATTTGGTTTCCTCAGGTCAAAGACATTAAGACTTTGGTGTGTAGGATGAAGGACGACATCAAAACCTGCTCAGGCTTCATTCAGCAGCCAAAGATGCTGAAGGAGAACTTTAAAAAGCTCCACAAAAACTACATCCAGGATGCAGATGTGAGATTCAAACATCACACACTTCATTTGTGCTATACATACTGTATACAATATGATATTTGAATAATAGAGTGTACAGATTTATTAGTCAGTTATTGCATTTCCATAAACAATAATTAATGAAAAAAAAAAAAAATGAAAAGGCAGTCTGTTCTGTGCTTGTAGAAAATCCATCTCAAAGACATGATTAAACTGCCTGAGCAGAAACAGAATGAAGCAGATTTGACCAGCACCAAAAATCAGCAGGATGGACTGAAGGAAGAACAAAAAGAACAGATGAGACTGAGCGATGATCCTGAACTCAGTGAACTGCAGGACAAGATTCAGGAGAAAAAACAACTCTTCAGTAAGGTGAGTTTGAACAGTGTGAGAGTACAGTATGTGGAAGAATTATATACAGCATCTACAGAGGCATGGTCATGTCAATTAAAGACTTATAAATGAAATTAAAAGTCTATTAACTATTTATTTCAGCTTGAGTCTGAGGTGGACAAGATCAACCTGAAGAACATGTTTGACCTGAGGCAGAAGGTGATCATAAAGGAAAAAGAACTGTGTATAGAGAGACAGAAGGTTTGTTTCACCACATTATGATGTGTTCATGATCAATAATAGATACTAAGACAAGAGTGCATGGTGCTCAGTGCATACTGGGGTTTTAGTGGAAATGACTCGCAGTGACTGAGGAAAGTGGTACATACAACCAAGAGCAAATATAAAGGTACATGAGGAACATGAAGAAATATGAAGCAAATTCCTGAAAAGGAAAAAAAACAAAACAAAGAAAAAAAAACTTTTTCAAGTTATCTGCAAAATAGTTCTATTTCATATTGTTTTGACAAACTGAAAGACTTTCAGTTATTTCAGTGCCAGGTTTCAGTATGTAATTATTTCCCATATTATTGGCAATACATATAATAATTAAATTATATGTGATTGTATGTTATGTTTGTATTTCCTCAGGTCAAAAACTTGATGACATTGGCTAAAAAGATGAGGGACGACATTGAAAGCTGCTCACGCTTCATCCAGCAGCCGAAGAAGCTGAAAGAGTACTTTATAAATATCCATAGGAATTACATCCAAGAAGCAAATGTAAAATTGACATGAATCGCAAATGTAATGAACACATGCACATTCACACAAACAGATATACACAAACAGACATACTCAGTGCAAGATACCTATACCTGATTTGGTGTGATGTCTGCAGTAGATGAGAGTCGGAGCAGTGGTGCAAGATCAGATCAGGCTGAAGGACCAACAGAAAACGACGGTGGTCACTCCAGAGAAAAAAAACAACAAGCAGATAGCTCAAAGCTCCTGAAGGTATGATAGATTTCTTATCAATGTTTTTGCCTGTTTTAGTTTTTTTTTTCCTTTTTTTCCGAACCACCTCAGAGATCTGCCATGTCGCTCACTTGTTTAGGTTCATCATTGCTCAAATAAACAGAATTGGAGACTTTTTGCTCATCATAGCTTGATCTGCTAAGAGTGTGGATACTGTACATTTTGACGTGGTTTTGCACCTGTGTGTAGGAGAGGAACATGCTAGCTGAACTGCCTACCAAGAGAAGCAAAAAGCAACCAATGCAGCACGATGATTGACCTCAGTGGTAAGTAACAGAAGAGAATTGAAGATCTTTTATTATGTACTTTTTAACTTTTTATGTATTGTGGAAAATAGTTTTGTGCAAAATGGCATTCAGAATTTCTATCTATCTATCTATCTATCTATCTATCTATCTATCTATCTATCTATCTACTGTATCTATCTATCTATCTATCTA
>JAOTRS010139653.1:0-11204 GCA_028565755.1 Dinotopterus cunningtoni | reverse complement strand
TTGAGGTTTGGTGGTGGGACGCTTTCCTATTATGATGTCCGTGACTGTGTGTGTGTGTGTGTGTGTGTGTGTGTGTGTGTGTGTGTGTGTGCCTTTTCTCGTCATTGCGTCCAGGCGTTTTCCCTGAAATAGACGAGGGTGAGAGTGACGAGAGTGATGAGTGTGACGCGTCGGATGATGAGCTGTTCGAGAAGAAGAGCAAAAAGAAGAAGAAGAGAAAAAGTGAGACAGCAGAGGAGGAAACCGTGGCTAAGAAGGTTAAAGGTCAGCTGTGACTGAGTGACACATTTCAGATCCCTTTTTTTTTGTATTTACTCTATACACAGTAAACTGTCATGTTGTGTAATGCGTATAGCCACGCCCACCCCGAGGGGAAAAAAAACTTATTTTATTTATATAGATATATAAATGCATCATATTTTACCCAGTCAGTCATGTGACCTGTACAGGCCAATCACAAAATCTTATCTCAGAAGTGATAATGCTGCTCGTTTCTGCTAAAACGTTTTTGTCTGTCGTCCTGTTTCCCGTCTCCATCGTGGATGTTAATTTTTTTATTTATGATGATCTGTTATTAGGAGGCAGCGTTTCCTTAACAAGTTTCCTTAAAAAGGGAAAGTCTGTAGAATCACAAGAAGTCATCAAAGAATATTGCACTTGCCACAACAGACTGATTAAGGATCTTACTGCAGACATTAAAGGACCCGAGTGTCCTCAAGACGTAGAGTCTGCTCTGTCCTTCTCTGTAGACAGCGTCTGTGTTGCATTTCCAGTAAAATCAGTTGTCAACATGAACTCTAAGATATCTGTAGTTCTCCACCTCCTTAACCTTGGTAGACTTGGTCCTCCTGAGATCCACCACCACTACCACCTCCTGGGTCTTGGACGAGGTGGTTCCTCTCACACCAGTTAACAAAACCCCAAGTCCACTAGTTCTCTGTACTTCATTTCCTGACCACCAGATTTACATGATGATGAGTTTTAGCTCTAATTCCAAACCTCGTTCGAGCTGCTTGATGAGTTTACGTACGTCAAACCAAGAGAATGAAGATCCAGGACAATCCCCCGTCCGGAAACACGGCCGTGATGAGGGATTAGGGCCGGATATGATATGATGAGCATCGTTTGTTAAACTGACGTGACTTTTCTACAGGTTTTGTGACTTTTATCCGTATTAATTTAATGTTCCAGTATCTTCTCTCTGTCTTTTTTCATCCAGCAGCGTGTCCTGAGGACGGCTCATTGAAGACAGCGAGAGAAAACCTTAAATTGAAACCTTGTGTTGAACAAGAACCTGATGGAGAGCCTCAGACTGAGAAAACTAAGAAGAAAAACAAGAAAAAGAAGATGAACGCCGGAGACACAGAAAGCCGTGCACAGCCTGAGGAGAAACGGCCTGAGGAGATCTCGGAGGATACGGATGCGTGTGGAGAAGCCTGTAGCTTGGCAAGAAAGAAGAAAAGGAAAAACAAGAAACCGTGCTCAAGCTCACAGGAAGTTGTGGAAGACGTCACAGTCCAAGTACACCACGCTCAGAAAGTGGACGAGGACAACACTCCCACCCAAAACCACCTGGAGACCGCGCAAACGAAGAAGGCGAAAAGAAAGAACCTCAAGTCCAGCTTACAGGAAGTAGAGTTACCTGCCGGGACATTGAAGGGTCCTGATAAACCCACCAGTGAGGAGCTCGACAAACATCTCTGTCCTGCATCTGAGGAAGACCTCACAACTCCATGTAGACTGAAGGGAAGTTCCACCAAGAATAAGAAGAGCAAGAAGAGCAAGATGCCCGTGTCCAGCTCTCAGGAAGTAGATGCTGCAACACACGACTGCTGTGCAGAAGATGGAGCAGGAGATACACCAGCACCTGCTGTTCAAGTGCTGCGGACAAAGAAAGGCAAGAAGATAATGACGCCGAGGAAGCTTCAGGTAGAGCCTGTAGATGCCGGAGAACCCGAGGCGTCCTCGAACGGCGTACACATTTCTACTCATGATCACGATGCATGTTGTCAACCCCAGTCGGTGAAGAAAGCCAAGAAAAAGAAACAGCATCCTGAGCCTGCGCTTGAAGCTGCTGCAGTAGAAGAAGAGGCTTCTGCACAACAGACGGAGACGCCCCGGAAAAAGAAGAAAATCCAGAAGAAACAAAAAGCTCAGTCTGTAGAAGAAGTTAAAGAAGAACCTGTTGTGGAGAAGAAAGCAGGATCAGAAGAACCACATGACGTCAGCAAACCTGTGAAAAAGGAAAAAAAGAAGAGGAAACTGCGGACGGACGGGGCAGGAACACCTCAGAGGAACACACACGCAGAGGCAGCGATGGGTGGAAAGAAGATCAAAGTCAGTGTAAGTCTTTAGATCTTATTCTACACCAGTTTAGCTCTCCTTCAGATCCTCACGTCAGGTGTTCTGAAGCAGGTTGTGAACGGTCATTTTCCTTGTTTACTCTTAGCAGGGAGGTGAGGTTTCCACACCAGTCACCCAGAAGAAGCTGAAGATGGACAAAGCCTCGCCAAAATCTGACTTTGTCTCCTTTCAGGGTCTAATAAACCCCCCCACTCCACTCTTCTGTAAAACCAAGTCCCAACCCAGCACACCTCGGACCAGCATCAAGGTACAGGACGGGTTTCTAACACCACGTCAGACTAGACAAAGGAAATCAGTGTGTGTGTGTCTACACTATGTGTGTCTGCCTAGGTTGTAAATTAAAATCTACATTATTTAATATTCTTTAAGTGTAATAAGTAGTGTATGAGGGTGTTCAGGTCAAAAATGGGCTTAACGAAATGTTGAAATTTCAAGTGAATGAAGGTGTAAAAAAGTGATGACTGAAGACTTCAGTAATAAATACTGGGCGGTGTACTGAGAGACCTTTCTACCCTGATGGTGTCCAAGCACCAGTGAAACACTGGGATAAGTGCAGTAGTGTATCAGGGGATTATATAGAGAAATAAAGGGAAATAAAGACTTTTTACTCTTATAACTGTGTCCCGGTTTGACTCGAACACCCGTTTGAATGTGAACAAGCTTTAGTTTTATTTATATTTGACAAACTTCCCAAGATATTGTAGAACAAACTCGCATATTTCAGCTGCACACAAATAAATATACTAAACTGCACCGGGCCGTGTGTTAGAGCAGAGCGTCGTCACCTCCCTCATCAGCTCATTGTCTGAAAAAATAACAAAAAAAACAACGAAAACACAATGAATTACAACTCGGCCAAAATGATTGATGAAGTCCCCACGCCTGGAGGATTTTACGGATATGAACATTATTGTTTAACTCTTATTCTTTATGAACGTTGCTTCTTGTTTATTAAACGCGCGGTAAAGTTCCACATGATGGCGCTAGAGGGTCAAAACCAAAGTGGCGCCTCCGCCGGCCCATTCAGGTAACCAAACTGAGAAACCGTAAACCTCGCATCCAGTGACCTCGTCCTCTCCATCACGTGAAGGAACCGCTCCGTGTCGGGGTTTTAGAGACGATGATGAGGTGATTCTCTGGTCGCAGCGTTACAGAATCGAAATGAAACGACACCAGAGTGAAGCTCCAGCCTCGTCCCCTGAACCAGCGCAGCGTCACACTCCATCAGAGAGCTGGTCTCACTCCACTAGGAGCTTGTTCTCTCCCGGTTAGGTGGTGCTGGTGCTGGTGCTGGTTTGCCTTCGGCTTGTTTATTCCACTCCAGTTGATTTCTCACGGATGTGTCACACGTATTGACTCCTGTTCCTGCCGGGGTGTTTTACAGTTTTTAAGGAATATTGCATCATTTTCCGTCTTCGCACTTCACAGGCTTTCTTTGCTCTGGATGTTTGTGTGTCGGCTTTTGTTTTATAACGCGAGCGACCTTTTGCCACACACTCTGTGTTTCTTTCTTTTGGTTTGGTTGATGATGCTGTGGTTGGGTTTTTTTTTTCTCTTTTCACTTTGTTAAGCACTGAAATGTTAATTACAGGCTGATTTCCACATAAACAGCTGAGGCTTGGGGTTAGTGATCAGAAGGTTCAGGGTTCACACCCCAGCGCTGCCAGGCTGCCACTGTTGGGCCCTTGAACCTAAAAAAGTTGTATCACGGCTGACCCTGAACTCTGACCCCAGCTTCCTAACTGGGAAATGCGAAAAAGGAATTTCACTGTGATGTACAGTTCATGTGATGGATAATATTCCCCTCTTTTCACTTTATGACCTCGGAAAAACCAACCGTTAAAAAAAGACTTAAATTAGTCTGAGTTCTGGTTTACCAGGTGAGAATGTTAATGTTGAGCTGTTAAATACAAACGGTTTTGTGTCACATCCCGAGTTGTTCAAGTTGATTCATTATCTGTTTGTATGTTTATTTATCTTATTGATTTCTTTTTGTTTGTTTTTTAGGCGAAATTCCTGACTCCAAAATCAGAAACTAAGAAAGTGACCTTTGGGCTCAAGAACAATAAAACTGCTGGTGAGTTCAGGTACATCAGGGCGGTTCTGATCCGGTCCTGGAGGACGAGAGTCCAGCACAGTTTAGTGATCCTTCTACTGATTTATCTAATGTTAATAGTCAGTGGGTCAGTAGGTGTGTTTAGATGTTTGTGCTGGACAAACTGTGCTGGCGCTCCAGGACCGGAGCTGAAGATCCCTGTAGTACCGCATATTGTTTTTATTATTCATGATTATTCTGATTATTGGGGTTATAATTTATTTATACACAAACACACACACACACACACACACACACACACACGCGCACCCACATGGTGGGTGAAAATGAACTAGGCAATATTTAATGGCTATAGAACTAGTAAATAGGATTTCGTATTTCCCGTGTCAATAGTACAAGCATTGGGCAAAGGGAGCCCTGACCAGTAATGAGAGCTGAACATGTTTATACTTCTCATTAAGCCAACATTTCTGTGTTTAAAAATCTTTTTTTTTAATATATATATATAATAACTTTTTGAATTGAATTACTGAAATAAATCAACTTTTCGATGATATTCTAATTTATTGAGAAGCACCACACACACACCCAGTCAAAAGTATACACACCAGGAAAACAAAAATAGTACGTAATATCATATCATATAATATATATAACGTATGTAATCAGAGTCCATTTAAGAAACTCAACCGTGTATGAAATTCAGTGAAACTCCACATTTGTTTAAACTCTGGTATGAACAGATGAGCTCAGGAGCTTCTGGTGAAACTGTAAATGTCTTCAGTGTCAGAATGAGAGACGGGGTCATGTGCAGGTCACCCGTCTCTGTATGTGTCTGTGTGACTGTTTATTTATTTATGCATGTTTTGCCCCCTTTTTTTTTTCTTTCATTGACAGAATTCAGGAAGACGGACCGGAGCCTGCTGGTGAGTCCTGTCGGCTCGTCCCGTGTGGCTTTCGATCCTAAGAAGATGCCCGTGTCGGGGGTGCTGAAGTCGCCTTCACTGTCTCCAGTCATTAGCATGAAAAAACCTGCAGCCAAGAAAAGAGCAACGGCGGCGGATTTCTTCTAGAGCCGCAGCTCGTGTCAGAGTTTCACCTCCCGTGTGTTTTTCATTAACGCCTGATTCTGAAACGGCTCATGAGTTTAAATCGACGTGGAATTAAACACGACTGTCTGTTCCTGATGTTTTATACAGAAAAAAAATCAGTTGAAAAAGTAAAGTAAGAGTAAAACCTTTTCAACTCTGTATTAATATTTAATGCAGATGTAATTAGTGAAATATTTTGCGATGTCTGTTTGTGAAGTTTTCAGCTCAACTGGGTTTTGTACCGATGTTTTGTTGTGGCTTGAATAAAACGTTCTTATTTGTTAAAGATGACTTGTGTCCTTTGTGTTTGAAACACATGCTGATGATTAAAGGTTGAGATTGTGTTGTTTGTGAAGCTGTAGCCTCTTCCCTCTGCGGGCCGCTTTCTCCACGGTGAGAGCTCTGAAGGTGGAGATTCGGATCACGGCCCATTATCACGAACTCATGCGATCCCTCAGTCATGTCAAGTGAGCAGATACTTTAAGCTGCAGAACGGTACCGTGCGCCCCAGCTTGTGTAATTTCTAGAATATGTACATACATACATGCATCTTAATTTAGTACTACTGAGGTCCTAAATGTTAAAAGTTCAAAATATTCAACAAGTGAACAGTCAGTTGGTTTGGTAGAAGCAGAAGGAATGGGGAAGTGTGAGGATCTGAGTGACCGATACAAGCCGAATTGTGACAGCCAGATGATTGGATCAGTGCATCTTCAAAACGGATGATGAGGAACCTAACGAAAGTGCTCAAAGTAAAACTCAATGGTGTGTGGAGAGAGATCTGGTATGAACACACAGAAGAAATACTGTAGCACAATTTGCTGGAAAAGCTACTTTTGTCTGGGTCTGGGTTCGATTCCCGCCTTGGGGTCTGTGTGCATGGAGTTTGCATGTTCTCCCCGCGCTTGGGTTTCCTCCGGGTACTCCGGTTTCCTCCCACAGTTTAAAGACATGCAGGTTAGGTTGATTGGCGTTCCCAAATTTCCCGTAGTGTGTGAATGTGTATGTTTGCCCTCTGATGGATCGGATCCCTGTACAGGGGGTACCTTGGCTTGGCTCCAGGCCCACAGTGACCCTGTATACAGGATAAAGCGGTAGAGATGACGATAAGTACGTAAGTTACTTTTGGTTTTGACAGAAATGTCAGAACACCTTTGTGTATGGGGTTACTCAAGCTTACTCTTGTCCACCTGGAAAAGCACCTACGATGAACACAGCAGCATCAGTAATACAAGAAAATGGCCTGATCTAATGAATATCATTTTCTTTTACCCACCCTATACAGGGATCAAACCCATCAGAGGCCACACACACTCACACACTACAAACAACTTGGGGATGCCAGTCAATCTAATCTGCATGTCTATGGACTGAGGGAGAAAACCAGAGTACCCGGTGGAAACCCACCAAGCACAGGGAGGACATGCACACTCCACCCAAATGAGGATGGGTTCCCTGTTGAGTCTGGTTTCTTCCTTTTGCCATCTGAGGGAGTTTTTTCTTGCCACCGTCGCCCTCGGCTTGTAGATCAGGGACAATCTGATCATTCTGATCCATACACATTCGCATTTCATATAAATTTCCATATCTTCTTTTGTTTGTGTAAAGCTGCTTTGTGACAAGGAAAATTGTTAAAATAAGATTGAGTTACAATGTGACGGGGCTAACGACTAAGCCACATCCTCCCAAATTATGCACGACAAACCTTCTCATTAATAAGATGTAGTGACTGGTATAATTTTTTTCCAATTTATCTGAATTAAACTGCCATTTTTATGACACACTTTGAGAGGTTTTCATTTCCTCATCTAATCACCAAAGCCACTCGTAAGCCTCGCGACCTCATCTAGTTAATCAGTTCAGATTGATTCTGCATGACATTTGGCATTTTTTTAGAGACGTACATACAGTGAGATTCCCCTGAATGGGTCTCGAACACCCGGCTGTGTCACACGTAGGCTGAATTCCTTGTTCAGCTGAACACTGTATAACCTTCTCATGTGCTCACGTTCCCTACCGTCAGTACGTGTATAGCGTGATTCAGTAAACGCTTTCACGTGACTTACAGTATCACTACAGATTAACAGAGCAGCTGTTTGATTTGTTTTGATTTACAAATGAATCCAATTCCGCTGCTAAATTACTTACACTTCATCGAGTTTTTACAAAACACTCGTCTTCCACTGTTCATGAAATCTAATTAGATGAGTTTAAATGTCACTTGCCTCCTTTTCCAGCAGAACCCACGGTAATGAGGAGAGGCCACTTCAGGAGTGCTCGAGTGCTTAGACACATTCCTAATACATTTTAGTGATTTCTCTGTGAATCGAGTAGGACTTTTCCACAGTTTATCACGCTACCTTCATGTATAGGTTACATAAGTGGAGTGTGCAGTTGTGTTAATGTATGCCTTGTGTTAATGTATGGCTTACGGGAAACAGTCAGGGGACAGAAAACGTTATTGAGGCACAAAGTAGTTTTATATCAATTTGTGTTTGTTTGTTTGTTTCATTTCAACATCAGACTAAGAATAAAAAATAAAGTCAACCAACTAAAGGCGTAATGAATTTCGTAAAAATTTTTGCAGTTCATATATTTTTAAATCACTTTACCGCTCTAATACACGGTGGCTCAAAAGTGAGGATCCAGAGGCATTGGTCCGTACATAAATTATATACAGTATACGTATGTACTGTATGTGTACAGTAGGGCAGCACGTTGGTGTGGTGTTTAGCACTGTCACCTCACACCTCCAGAGTTTGTATGTCCCCCCCGTGATTGGTTTATTTCCTCCAGGTACTCCGGTTTCCTTCCAAAGACCTGCTGATTGGTGTCTCTAAATTGCCTTGTGCCCTAAAGATGATTAAGTGATTATATTCAGTACTTCATGTTATTTTTAATTAAATGATGTACATTAAATTAAACAAATGTAAACAAATGTTCTACTGTGACAGGCTCAAAAGTGCCTAAGATTACAATTTCTAAATTGCTTGTTTATTTTACAACCACAGCAGCGACCTCATTTCCCCTCTCGTCTGTTCCAACCACTCAGCATTCAGCATCAGCAGTAAACTGATCATTCAGAACTTATATATGTACATATGTATATCATGTTACATTTTTGAGCATGTTATCCTCTAGACATGTCTGTCCACGGCACAATGTTTGCACAGTTAAACTGTATTATGCTGTATTACTATGTATACTGTATCCTTAATCCTTAAGGCCTCCAGCACCGATCGGTGCATAGGGCAACGAGTGTTTCTCGTTGTTTCCATAGTGGTTGGTTTTTTATGGGGCGGGTTGCTAGCCCTACGCCCAACCCTTCTCCTTTCTCATCCGGCACTTGGGAACTGGCAACGGCGGAGTTGGACCGCCGGCTGCGAGAAGTTACAGCATCACCCGGGATGATAGGGGGACAGTTTACCACTGCGCCACTCGGAGGCATGTATACTATAAATGTATAATGTTGCACAGTTATACATTTATGGCATTTGGCAGACACCTTTACACCTTTACCTTTCAATACATCCACAAGGCTACCATTATTACTGTTAGTATCGTTAGTAATATTAGTACCGTTAGTCTAAAACCTTTTGAAATGTTTTTTTTTTTTTTGCTAATCCAAGTGCTAATGGAAAAGTCCAGACTTTAAACATCATTTGAAGACCACCAGTGAGTCAGTGCTAGATGATCAGAGGGGTGTGATAAGTGCTTTGAGATAAGTGGGTGCTGGTCTGTTTTTGGCTTTATACGCAAGCATCAGTGTTTTAAACCTAATGGAGAGAGTGTAGTAATAGAGTGACAACTTTCATCAGAAACACCTCTAAAAAATCTGCAGTTCTGTGGGCAGGAAGCCCTTGTTGATGAGAGCCCATGCTGTGTCTCTGGTTATACAGTATGTTACACTAGTCACACTGAACAATTAGGCCTTATCACTTTTGCTATTCTAATTCTGGGTGTGAAGAGCTGATGTCTGATCTGTGCCTGGAATAAATGAATCTCAGGTATAATCAACATAGCTGGCGAAAAAACTAAAGATCTTGATTAATTGACTTAATTAACACCTCATGGTTTTAGTTTGTGTGTGTTGGCTGATTTAAACATTCAGTTCAGCACAGTTCCAACTAGCAGGAATTTTTTCAATCTCTTGTTTTGTAAAAAAATTAAATATGCTTAGGATATTTAACACTGATTTTTATTGAGTATTAAGTAATAAGGTATAATATAAGGTATTAATTCACTTTACAGTTATTAATTCATGATATAGAGTGCAATGCTCGGTCCCCTCCCAGTTACAGTTTGTTAACTGAGCTTCAGAACATTTCAGAAAGTTATAATTTGTGTATTGACATTAAAATGCTTGGATCTAGTAAATGTTGTTCAAATACATTTCCTCTGTGCAACCCATTAAAGCATGTGTGCAACCCATATGTGCAGTGTGGTGGATGAGGAACATTGGTACCGTACTGTATGTGTGGCCTGCAGCAGAGTCTGAAGTATACAGGTGATGTGAACTGTACCCTGTTTCATCATGCATTCTGGAGAAACTAATACGAGGTAGTATCAAAAAGTTTTGAGACCAGTTTTTTCTAACACACCAACAGATGTCAGCGAAAGGCTGCACACACAGTCACAGGAAGCACCGAGCTTCATAAGTCAGTGTGCCAAAAGACATTGTCCCGTGTACATCGGGAGCTGTGGAACTGGTGCTATTCTGACCGTGTGCGTAACCAAGTTGGAAAAAAGAGCGAATGTGAAATTCTGCGTGAAACTGAGCAAATCTGCCACAGAGACGTTTGACATGATACGTCGAGTTTATGGCAATGCTGCAATGAGTCGCTCAAGGTGTTTTGAGTGAAAACCATTGTACATGATGAACGTCAGAGAACAGCCCACAACATTGCTGCCATTGTTGGTATGTCATACGGAACAGTCCAGGCGATCCTCACGTGTGATTTGAACATCGTGGCTGCTGAGTTCGTTCCCAAGCTGCTGACCCAGGAGCAGAAGGACGATCGCGTCCAAGTCTGTCAAAAACTCCGTCAGCGTGCCGTGGATCCTTTATGTCCTTCATGTTGACGGTCATTACTGGTGACGAAACTGGCTGACAAAGGAACAGTCTCCACAGTGGAAGAGCCCATCATCTCCATGACCGAGTAAGGCGAGACAGGTCTGCAGCTCTACCGAGTGCATGCTCATCGTCTTTTTCCACATTTGCAGCATTGTGCCAGACCGTCAATAACAAATTCTACTGCCAGGTTTTAAGGCGCCTGAGGGATCTCGGATCTGTGTCGTGCAAATCTCGAAAATTTTCAAAACACCCTAATTAGTTACTTAGGACTAATTATTCTTGTCTTACACTGCAAATATAAAAAAAAGTCTTTTTTTCAGTCTATTTATTTGTTTATGAGTAGGCTGACCAGCTATTTTTGCATTAAGACTTTAAATTGTACTTCTCCTAGAATGTGAAACTTCCTCAGTTCTTATGAAATATGATTTAATTTCTTTGTCTGTGACAAATTGGAACAGATTTTAAAGGCCAATAAATGTGTTATTACACTCATATGTCAGTTTTTTTTTTTTTTTTTTTTTTTTTACCCCATCATCTATTTATTAAACTATTTTTACAATGCAAGAAATGCCTTTATATTTAACATAGTGTATAAGGCTGCCTGGACACTGCAGGTAAC
>JAOTRS010139614.1:0-12757 GCA_028565755.1 Dinotopterus cunningtoni | reverse complement strand
AGCATTGAAACAAAGTAACCTTTTTGATTATATTCCTGTTTTCATTGTGACTCTCATACTTTGCATTAAGATCAGCGATATTCAAACAACGATAGTAACTTTCTTTTGGTTATAATTCTCCCTCTGTTTGACTTTGATATTTTGCATTAAAATCAGTTATACTGAACCTATTCTGTTGTGTCTGATTTTGGGTCCTCCAAGCCTGCCTCACACGGCCCAGCCGTGACAGCTATAGACCTCTAATTTAGCAATTCCCTTTGGGATTAATAAAGTTCTTTGAATCTTAAATCTTAAGGCACTAATTCTTGTTTTCAGGTATGAGATAAGTGTATCTCAGATTTCATCCAAAGGTAATATTTTCATATGTTTATGTCACGGCTCGCCAGGTCACGCCCACCTGTCAAACCGAGCCATGATCTCCCACGACTCCATTCCATACTCCAGTTCACTGTTTCAATTTTGCCGCCTCATTGACCGGCTTCAGCACACCTGTTGCTCATTTCATTCACTACCCTTCTCTATTTAACTTGCTCACAAACAACCACCAATTGCCAGATTATCGTGTGCCTTAATGCCCAATTCTCCAGCGATTTCACCTGCCTTGCTACTCAGATCTCGACTCATGCTTTGTTTTACGGATCACGGTTTTGCCTCTCGTCTTGGATTGTTGTTTGTTTGGATTTCTGGATAACGACCCCCACTCGCATCTCGACCACGAATTCGGATCACGGACTCAGTTTGTCTTCTCGGCTTTAACCCACGCATGCTCACCACTGTGACGCATCTCCACGAAGCAAGCACAACACCCCTGCTTTGCAACCCGGCCAACGCACGCCTCATCTTCACAAGGCAATCAGCACATTCAACAACACGCGCTCTGCACTTGGATCCACCACGCCCGTCCAGACCGTAACAGTTTAATGGTTGTGACATTGTCTATGCATGAAATTAGATGATCCAGGACAGAAGATGCATACAAGTTTAAATCTGTCTGTAACCCCATAGTGGCCTGTGAGGCAAACCTATTCCAGGCAGTGTCTTGGAACTGTGGTTGTAATGAGGAAATTGCCCCCTTTGGCCATACCATCATCGACTTCACTAATGGTTTTACATGTCTGATACATAGCAAGTACATGGATAGCACGAACAAAACGAGGTGATCAAACTGACCCAAGTGGGGGAGGAGAATAGCCTTAAGGGCTTCTACAGTGTTTGTGTAATGCTCTCATACTCTAAATCAGCAGTAAACTTAGGATTTGGATAGACTTAAAGTAGAGTCAGTGCACCGTGATTTGTTAACATAAATGTACAAATCTTTTCCTTTTGCCTAATGGACCTGCTAGGTATAGGGTTTCAGCTCTTTTGTAAGAGGTTTATTTTTGGGATTCGTTTTAGAATGTGGCTTAGTTTTATTAAACTTATTAAAATTTATGACATACACTTCATCATCTATCCATTCAGTGTTTAGCATTATTTAGTGTATCCTACCAATTTTGTTTATTAAGTGGCCACCAATGATCAGACAAAATCTGGTATTTATCAATTATGAGCAAGATAATGTAAGATAAAATGTTTAGAGTTTGCAATACATGATTAAGACAACAGTTCTTTATACAGAAACAAGAATTTATAGAACTAACCTACAATACATGAAACTATGCTACTTAAACAGTGGAGTTGAGGAAGTCACAAGAGCAGAGCCTTGGGTTTAATCTTAGGGTTTAGTTTTGGATTGCGCACCAATATAAAATTAAGGTATGAAGCTTTGTTTGTTTACTTACCTTACGTTTCATTCTCATCTGGTGGTTCGCCCCAGCAAAGGGAATCACAGCGTTGCTGATTGTTTGGTATGCTGTTGTTGAGATTACATCTTTCAGGGAAGCCCTTTGGTGACATGTTGGTTGCCTGGTTACCAATAGCGGCGCTCTGGAACTTCTTCGGAGGGTTTCTTTGTTGCAGGACTTTGGAGTTCTGGCACAAAGTCTCATTGAGAGTTCTAGAAGAGTGAATGACCCGGTCGCTTGGTGGTGCAGCGGCAAAAAGATAAGGGCGAAGAACACCCCGCAAGGTTGGTGGAGCGCCCGCAAGGGCGGAAGCACGATCGGTGAAAGAGTGGGCGACGAAGGAGAGAGGAGGTGTTCGGACCTTGGGGTTTTGACCCCGTAGAGTTGGTCCGTCCCATGGGTGGTTGTGCTAATCAGATTGTAATTGCAGGGCTTAGCCACACCCCACATGGTTCCCCCTTTTGTGCATACCTTAGCCCAGTGTTTCGTCTGTCACATGGGGCTCATCCAGATGGAGTTTTTAATACTTTTATAAAGTATGTTCGCATGAGCTCTGTTCATGCTACCAATTTTCTATTTACGTCAATGTACTTTGAATGAAACAAAGCTTGCATTTAATACCAAACATCCCATATCTTGCATACACATTCATACCTATATCTGCAGAAAGAGGTTGTAATGTGGATTACACTTTCTAGGTTAGGAAAAATAGTCCAACATACACACACACATACATATATGTGTGTGTGTGTGTGTGTGTGTGTGTGTATGTATATATACACTACCGTTCAAAAGTTTGGGGTCACTTGCAAATTTCTTTGTTTTTGTTTAGTGATTTATTTTCTACATTCAACAACAATACTGGGGATTTCAAAACTATAAAATAACACATATGGAATTAAGTAATTATGTAACAATAACTAAAACAACAGTTATTTTAAGACACAGAGGATCATGGGGTTAGAAAGTGACCCCAAACTTTTGAACGGTAGTGTATATCCTAAATAAACATATATATAATTTTGCCCTACTTGCATACTTTAAGAATTGTCTAAAAAAATGTCTATGCAATATGACTAATATCTTTATTCTATCGGAAAACCATGTGCTCTGGAGGTCAATGAGAGTGTCAGTGGTATGAGTTGGGGACAGTTTTCCCCCCACTCGAAGATGTAAAACTGTCTCCTTTGTTTATCGGATTGCCGATTCACACCGTTGTAGTCGAGGTTAACTGGACTCGGTTTTGCTCCAGGCGCAGGGGCTTTCTTTTGCCTGATTGGGTTAAGTTTTCTGCTTCTTTGTGTCATAGACGCTGCTTTGTGTCACAGATGAGATAAGTTTAGCGGGATGACGCCATTTGACTGAGAGAGGGGTTCTGGAATGTAATAGATTAATCGGTGGCCTGTTGGCATCCCTACATAGGAATGTTGTTAAACCACATTTCCATTTATAGAATATTATCCAAAGCTGCAGTTTGTATATTTTGTTCACCAGAGACTATACATTTTCAAGAAACGTGCTTGTGATAGATCATCTAATGATACAATCACTTGACCCATTACGATTTGCATCATGTCCAGACCAATCAACTGATGATGCCATCTCACATCTTCCACACTTAACATCCACTCAACTGGAAACTAGGAAGAGAAATTATGTTGTTAATGATGTTTGTTGCCTACAGCTTTTAACACTATAATTCCCTCCACACTCACCACCAAGGACCTGGAATTCAGCCCACCTCAGTGTCAGTGGATCTCCAATATCCTGACAGGTAGACCACAAACAGAAGGGATGGGCAGTCTTCTCCCCCTCCAGGAGTAGAGCCCCCTAAAACTGTGTCCTAGCTGTAGTCACTGTGGCATAGCCACTACCTACTCCACAACCATACTTAAGGTGGTTGACAACACCGTGGTGGTCTTCCTGATACTGAAACAATGAGAAGGCCTACCTGGAGGAGATTAGAAACCTGGTGCCAGAGGAACAACTTCTTTTCCTAAATGTCAGCAAGAGTAAGGAGTGGACAAAGCATTAGAGGAGCCAAGGTGCTTAGGAACTTTTACTCCTGCACTATAGGGAGTATCCTGGGGGAAAACATCACAACCTGAGGGTGTGATTAACCAAGTCCATACCAAGCTTCCTGACCTCCACTCGATCTACTGGACCAAGGCCAGGAAGATATTGAAAGACCTTAATCATTTGAGCAATAGACTGTTCTGATTAGCCTTACTTTGTTTTCTTCTTCTGTGTTGGAGCACCCTACGGTATTAAACACACCGCATATTTGGACATGGCTTATATGTTGCACATTTCTTGTTTACACATAAAACGAGGGCAAATTTGTACTTTAAAACATGGACACTACTCCTGTCCCACAAATTATCTCATTTCATACTTTGTTTCACTCATACTGCTGCTGTCATACCTACTTGTTATATCTTTACACTTTTATATTGCACATTTTGCAAATCCTGTATAATTCATACATTTTATAAATTTCTATTTTGATTTTATTTGATTTTATTTTTTTTTTCAGGGGGATTTTTCCCAGATTTTAGTCGTATTCAATTCCTCCCCGTCACTAGGGGGCTCCCACATTAAGCTTCTACTACCAATCAGTCGGGTGGGCTGCAGACTATCACGTGTTTCCTCCGACCCACGTGACGTCACCGACCGCATTTTTTCAAACTGCCTGCTCACACACCATTGGGGGCAGCGTAACACACTCGGAGGACAGCGCTATCCGCTCCTTCTGCTTGCGTGAGCTCACAGACGCCCCTTATTGGCTGTAGAGCCGACATCAATGTGGGAGCCCGAAATACCTCTCATCCCTCCCCTGTGAGAGAGCTCGGCCAATCAGCTCTCTCTAGGCCTCCAGTGGGAGAGGTTACAGCATCACCCGGGGATCGAATTCGCGATCTCCGGATGATAGGGCGAGCACTTTACCACTGCGCCACTCGGAGGCTTGATTTTATTTTATTGCAACTTCTATTGTAATTTATTGTGACTTAATCTGTCAATTTGTAGATAATGTAATACATTCATCCTAATTTTTGTAGTGAAACAAAAATTTTCTTTTCTTTTACTGCTGTAAAATCTTTCTACCTACTTATTCAATCTTATATTTAATTTTTAAAGTCACAAACAGGTGTATAAGCATTTTACTGCATATGATACTGTGTACTGTATGGTTGTGTACGTGACTAATTTTATTATTTTTTTTAAGTATTCTGAGTTGACTTTCTGAAACATCTCACCATGATCACCACTGGAAAAATGAGGGCAAAATAAATAAAAGATTAATTTTGTGAATTAAGTTGTAGCATAACAGTGGCTCCTAAGAGCATTTTCTCTATTGATCTGGTCAAAAGGAATCAGATATGCAAAGAAAACAAAGGTTTGAACAAGGCCAGTATAGTGTTTATGTTCACTAGTGGTTATGAATTAACGTCTATATGAAATAAAAGATGCAAATCAATCCTGAGCTAAGCAAGAAACAGTGATGAAGGAAAGGCAGCAGAGCAGAATGCCATGGATAAACTTGTTAAAAGAAGCACTAAGATCTAACAAAATAGGAATGTTGATGGCACCAGTATCAGTAGAAGGGACTAGGTAATTATTGACCATTTTACCATTAGTTTTCATTGTAGAAGGGTCCAAATGTTTGAGAGTTCCAGATAAAATGCTTCTATTTTGCATTATTTTGTTGTGTAATACATTAAAAATTAAAAACAAAATATATTTTCTACTGAAAAAATATAACCTTAAAATAATTTACATAAACAATTTGACAACATGTTTGGTATGTCTACTTTTTGCTTAAAGAGTGTGCGTCCTAAAGCTGGCATAGACTCATAGTTACTGTGAAGCCTGACTATGCATTTTAGCTCAAATACTAAAATGCATAAAAGATTCATTATTTTGTCTTAACACATGCCTTTTGAAAGCCTTTTGGGTGACTGTAAATGTCAAATAAGAATATTTATTAATGCAGAGTCTGTTTGGAAAATTCGCAGAGTTATAATTAATTTAATGCACTTCCTAAACCACGGGTAAAACAAAGCATAAATAAATGGATTAATGGTGGAGTTAAGATAAAGCCCAATCAAGACTTTCTGAAAAGTTACTGGCTGTAGTTCAATAAGATCACCTAATAAACTGTAACTATAATATGGAAGTAAACACACCAGAAACACAGACACTAAAATGCCGAGGACTTTAGCTGCTTTTCTCTCAGATTTCATTGAGTGTGAGCTGATTTTCTGTGTTTTAAGCCGTTTGTGATTCTTAAGCTCTCTGATAGCAGTGGCATGTTTCTTGGCAATCACAAAAACCAGAGTATAGAATATGATTATAACAGAAAGTGGAAATATAAATGTTATAACAAGATCGATTACAGACCAAACCTCATTCAGAAAAAGATGACACTCTCCAGGACACATTACAGAACTTTTGAAGCTTCCATTGAAATAAACTGTTGTGGTATATGCCAGACAAGCACACCAGTTGGAGGAAACCACAATGCTCATAGTCCTGGTAGAGATTGTGTTTGGGTAGAGAAATGGGTTTGAGAGAGCCAAATACCGATCCACAGCAATCAGAGCAATATGATATATAGACAGGGTTGTGAGAACAGAAGCAATTATAAAAGAAAGAATACAGTAACTTTTATCAAAAATCCAACATGACTCAGTGATCCAGATTAACACTGGCGGCATCAACAAAGCCCCAATGAGGAAATCCGTCATTGCCAGAGAGAGCACGAGCATGTTAGTAGGTGTGTGAAGCTGCTTGAAGTGAAAAACAGAGATGATGATAAACAGATTTCCACACACTGTTACCAGAACCACAGCAGCTGAACACACATACAGTAAGATATAAACTGCAGGAGATACAGATCTTTCTGGACAGGAGAAATGCTCACAGCGATCAGACTGGTTAAACTCCGACAGGTTCATCAATACATGCATTTTAATAGAAAAACTGTCTGCTACATTATGGTCAAACAAAATGTAGATCAGACAGCTCAGATATTCTTATAGTTTAAAAAGTAAGCACATCCCCCAACTTTGATTGACAGCTTAATGAACATGATGTCATGCACTGGGAAAACAGGAAGACAGTTACCAGATAAAAAAAACCCTATTGTGCACATGTAAGTCATAAGATAACAATAGAAACCAAGGAATAAAAAAAATTGTGCTTTGTGCTGACAGATGTTGGTGTGGATAAAGACAAAATGTGATAAATGTTATAAAAAAAAGTTTCACAGCAAATAATGATGTAATGAATATATGATCACAAACTGCATAAAAAATGTCTTAGTATGTAAGACTTTGGTACTGTTCTTATGATAATTATGGTAATCAAACACCACATATAATTATACTGTGACATGTAAAGCTTAAGCAAAGCATCTAACCTGTATGTAACCTGGAAGCCAAGTCAACTGGACTTCTTTTAAACACACACATGCACACATACGCACAAACAGTTCAAAGGGTGAAAGCTAATGGAATTCTTTTAGTAATGTTTACTAGACCTAAGAAAGTCACAAGAGCAGAGCCTTGGGTTTAATCTTACAGTTTAGTTATGAATCGAGCACCAATTACAGCAAGGTATGAAGCTTTGTTTGTTTACTTGCGTTTTGTTCTCATCCATTGGTTCGCCTCCAGCGAAGGGAATCACGACATTGTTGATTGGTTGGTGTGCGGTTGTTGAGATAAAGGGAGGAAAAGCCCTTCAGTGAGGCGTTAGTTGCCTGGTTAACAATAGCGGTGCTCTGGAACTACTTCTTTCTTTGTTGCAGGACTTTGGAGTTCTGGCACAAAGTCTCGTTAAGAGTTCTTGAAGAGTGGACGATGCCCGCAGAGACGGCCTAGCTCCCGCGAGGGGGGAAGCACGAGCTGCAAGGAAGTGGTCAAGCTTGCTGGTTACCTTCAGACGCCCATGACGAATCTCCTTCGGCTGCTCTGACTTTTTTTAAAGGTTGGTGATGGGTTTTTAATCTCATTTCTAATCTCATGGCACGGGTCTGTCCCACAGCCGTTTGTCCCAATCAGAGGTGGTGGTGGGCATAATCACTCCCACATGTTTTCACCTTTTCATGCATAGATTAACCTGTGGTCTGGTCTGTCACATGGGAGGCCATCTCAGTGGAGTTTTAGCAATTTAGGTAAAGTGTATTACATGAGTCTGGTTCATATGACTAAAATTTCATGCACATCAACGTTTATTGAATACACTGAGCTTTCATTTGATACCAAACATCCCATTCATACCTTTATTTATAGCAAGGGCTGTCCAGGTTGATACACTCCTTAAGTTTATGATAAACATGTTGAACACAACACAAATATATCACACATTCTATAAGAGGACATACAAATCATTTTATATTTGCCCTAGTGGCAAACTTTAACTGATTAACATTCTACGTGTCCCTAAAGCATTGTATGTCCTCTGTTCTGGGACCCAGAAGTAAAACAGGAAACACGTTCTGGGGGGTCAGCAACTGCCAGGGGGTTGTGAAACTGGATTCTTCATTCGAGGGGCCTGCTTGCTGACTTACACCGTTTGAGTGGGGATGTGTAACTGCTTCTCTCTTGTGCCAGGAAGTTGCTTTGCAGATTTACACCATCTGATTTGGAGACTTGTAACCATATCTTCTTGTAACCAACTTTCCATAGTTGCTGATGTCGTTACCTGTCTCTTCCTCGTTCAACAGCTTACAGATTCACAGCTCCATTTGAGGTGGCCTGCTAGTCCATACAAGGTGTCCCTCCTAACCACAAGCCCAGCAGAGAGTAGTCTTGGCACTTGATGCCTGGTCGGGGGTAGGGGCAGCCCCCTAATCACCTCTGTCACCTCTAACCAGGCTGGCTTCTCAATTTCTACCCCGTGTCCCCCATCTCCCTTTCCACTATGTGAGTGTCCATCCTCGCATTGTTTTGTGCTGCTTCCATAACCATCTCACTCTCTTGAGCATATTCCAAGGCATAAAGATGCACATAACACACAACACATAAGTCAGTTGTAAAGATGCCCTGATGAACTGGTCACGGGCTACCTCTGTCTGCACTGAAGGTGGCATGTATGCATGTGTCCGTCTTTTCAAGCATTTAATATCATTTGCCAACAGCCATACCAATTCTCCTGCATGCCTCTGCCTCCTGCATTTTCTGAGCGAAAGCACTGACCAAAACACCACCTCAGTAAACCAGTTAATGCATTATAATTAGTTCACTCACTAGGATCAAATAATAGTCTGTTAAACAGGGAGCAAGCTGGAGAGCTTTCTGTTCATCTGACCAGTCATTTGCAAGTGCTAACCATTTAAAATGGCATTGAAAACCTCCATCTTTGTTTACCTTGCTTGTTTATCTTGATACCGGATATTCTTACCACGCTTTTGGGTGTCTTTCCCTTTATATTGGCTAGCCTGATAGGTCACAGCTCTGACTACGCACTGCTTTATTACATTGGGTGTAGATTCACTCTTTACCACATTTTTAGAATATCCCCACGTGGCGAGTGGATTACCTCCCCAGTCCAACACAAGAGTACCCACCGCTCCTGAATAGTCGTCCACTTCCTCCTCCATCTTAAGTTACACTGCCAGCTCCATTTAAGCACATTTATCAAACGACTAGTGTTCCGTACACCACGTTGGAAGTTTACTTTACTTCTGACTCCAGTTGTAGTGCTCACCAATAACACAATAGTCTTTATTAACTTCATAGTTGTCGGCCACAGTCACGGGAAAAAAAAATGAACAGTACAAGAACTATCCTGCTTCTCTGACTCAGAACAGACCTCAAAAATAAAACTCCCATGCATAAGAGTGTTCCCTTTGTCTCTCTGCTCTATCCTTTTGTCCAAACTGTGCAGTGATAGCCAACACAACTCATATCCTTATATTTATCATAGCATACAACTCATATCACACTGCTACATTAGGTTTGTTTGGCGGATTTTACATATTTACAAAATTTCTGCTGGTTGGCCTCAGGGACAAGCTTATAAGCACATAAAACAGCAATTTTAGTGGTTTCATAATATAAACTCTGCTCTAAAAGCAGAGCACACTACCTGTGCCTTCCCAAAAAATTGCATCACAATAAAAGTGACCTTATGCCTCTAGGCCACTGTAAAGTGGCTGCAATACACTCACATATAGCAAAAATGTATCTACTCCACTTTCTCTAAATGAAGGAGCTAAAGCAATATGCTTACTGATATTAAAGCCACTAGGTGCTTGTATTGACGCAGGTGATGGTTTATTGGCCTGTACAGGAGCTGCACCTGCAGGCAGTAGCACAGGGGATGCTCGAACAGGAAACAGAGGAGCACAAACAGGAAAATCAGAAACCCCACCATTTAAAATTAAAGCACCTAAGCTTCATATTGCTGACTGGATAATTCTAGGCCCAACTGCTTCGATGACAGTGCAAACTCTGACTCATTTATAGGCAAACCTACTACTGCAGGATCTTTGCGTGGGGGTTCCTTGGGTTTGGGAACCCCACAAAGGGAACACTCTTACGCATGGGAGTTTTTGAGGTCTGTTCTGCACAGCCTCCACTGTAGTTAAATCCTCTGACTTGCGGCACTAATTTGCAACATCTGCCTCAGTAGGATCGATGAGAATGTGCTGTTTAACCAGCTCTGCCTTAGGCAGCTGTTTAATATTGCACTTATTTGTGCTCTGAGGTGCTGTAAAAGTCAGCAAGCAGCAATTAATTATCCTTCCCACGGCTTTCAAATTTGTCCACTAAAGGACAAATAAAAAACTGATCTAAATTAAATTTGGTTGTCAAATTAGTGAAAAACACATATACACTATATTTCTACAACCAAAAGACAAAAAACAGCAGATAAACAATGTAAACAAAATCAAAACATAGATACTACTAAATAAACAACACTTGTACTGGATAAACTACAACATCTATCTATCTAGCCAACCATCTATCCTTGTGGATTGGCTAGATAGATAGGCTGGTGTTTATTTTTAATGTGAAAATAAACAGGGGGTAAGATCAACTGCTCTTTTACTCTATATACAGATGTATACAAGTGTGGTAATCTCTTCAGGAGGCAACCAGTCCCAAATAATAAACACAATAATCTATCTAACCTTACAACAAAACAAACCAAAATAAATTAAATCTTCCCTAACTCCCTGACTAGCATAACCAGGAGAAAAAGGGGAAAGGTCAAATAGGATGCAGACTCCCTACTTACCATGATCTATAAAATGATATTTACAAATTATACAAACTGATTTTTTGCGGTCGAGAAGGGTATCAAAAATCAATACACAGAATGTCGGATATGAACTAGCAAAACACAATACCAAGCCATTGCCTCTCAAACAGTAGCATTTGGGATGGTTAAGTACAATTTTAGGAAGTGCTAGTCTATAGGCAGCACAGGAGGTAAGAATAAGGCACATATTTTTGTATACAAAGGGGACACTGTTTAATATGTGTAATGTTATGTATTGAAACATATTTTAAAACATCTAAAAAAAAATCACATATCTTTCTAGATAGTTTTTTTTAACTAACAAATAAATATTCGAATATCACATCACATTTGATCCAGGTAAAAGTTGATATTTGCATATATTATAAGGTATTGCAGTATTCTTGTATACAAAGGGGACACTGTTTAATATGTGTAATGTTATATTATGTATTGAAACATATTTTAAAACATCTAAAAAAAAATCACATCTCTTTCTAGATAGGTTTTTTTAAACTAACAAATAAATATATTAGAATATGTGATTGTCCAGTCCAAGAAATACTCATGAAAGAACATTAATTAAGTCAGAATCTTTCTGGAATATTTGCAAAGTTATAATCAATTTAATACACTTTCTAAACGATCGATGAAATAGAGCATAAATTACCGGATTGACGGTGGAGTTCAGATAAACCAGAACTGCAAGATTTTGAAGCGTTTCTTCCTGTATTTCAATAATATCACCTAATAAACTATAAATAAAATATGGAAGTAAACACCCCAGAAACACAAACACTAAAATTCC
The DNA here is from genome assembly GCA_028565755.1 of Dinotopterus cunningtoni. NCBI lineage: Eukaryota > Metazoa > Chordata > Actinopteri > Siluriformes > Clariidae > Dinotopterus > Dinotopterus cunningtoni. The sequence goes on along the minus strand of JAOTRS010139614.1, from coordinate 916 downwards.
AAGGACTTTAGCTGCTTTTCTTTCAGATTTCATCAAGTGTGAGGTGATTTTCTGTGTTTTAGCTTGTGTGTGATTATTAAGCTGTCTAATAGCAGTGGCATGTTTCTTAGCAATCACAAAAACTAGAGTATACAGTATGATAATGACAGAACATGGACAAATAAATGTTATTACAAGGTCAATTGCAAATAAAATTTCATGTAGAAAAAGATAACAATTTCCAGGACAGAGTACAAAATGTGTAAAGCTTCCATTGAAATAATAAAATGCTGTGTTATACACCAGGCACACAAACCAGTTAGAACAAACCACAATACACATGGTCGTACTAGAAATTGTGTCTGTGTAAAGAAACGGGTTTGAAAGTGCCAAATATCGCTCCACAGCTATCAGAGCAATATTATAAATAGATAGGCTTGTTAGAAAATAAGAGGTCACCAAAAAAATGATGCAGTAATGCATATCAAAAAACCAGCATGACTCGATCCTCCAGATTAACATTGGCGGCATGACCAAAGTTCCCACAAGAAAATCTGACACTGACAGAGAGAGTATGAGGATGTTTGTTGGTGTGTGAAGCTGTTTAAAGTGATAAACAGAGATAATAACAAGGAGATTTCCACACACTGTTAGCAGAACCACAGCAGCTGAACACACATACAGTAAGATATAAACTGCAGAAGATACAGATCTCTCTAGACAGGAGAAATGCTCACAGAGATCAGAATTGTTGAACTCTGTAAGGTTCAGGAAAACAGGCATTTTTTTTTTCCAAATAAAAAAGTCTCTTCTATGTTATGGTCAAATCAAACATAGGTCATGGCATAGCACAAATGGTTTTTATAGTTTAAAAAAATCAGGCACACCCCCTACATGTGATCAAAAGTTTAATGAATATGATGTCATGCCAAAGGGA
>JAOTRS010139485.1:0-12768 GCA_028565755.1 Dinotopterus cunningtoni | reverse complement strand
AACGTCTCGGGTTACTTTGCTGTAACCCTGTTCCCTGAAAAAGCGGGAACGAGATGCTGCGCTCCAATGCCGCATTGTATGCGTGACTGGATGTCCTTTCAGACAAAAATTGACCTGAGGATGTTTCCGGTTCATGCCTATTTATAACCTCCAGGTGCAACTAATCAAATGACGTCACCTGACCGAGGTTATATATGCTAAATTTTTTGGCGTGTTTGACACACATGCTTCAACAACCGGTTGTGCAAAGAGCGTTCCCATAGCATTTTCTCGCAGCATCTCGTTCCTGCTTTTTCAGGGAACAGGGTTACAGCAAAGTAACCCAAGACGTTTGTGTTAAATAAAATTATAGATAGCAGTGTCATACGCTAACCAAAAAGTGAACCAAATCGCTACCATAAGCTAAAGTTATTCAAAACAAGGTGAAATACATTATAAACATTTACACAACAGCTGATACTGACAACCATCTGTAAGCTACATACTGTAAGACATCAACTTAGCCACTGTGAGCCAAAGTGTTTGTGCTAAGTTACATAAGGCACTACTGTATGTTAGCATGATTAGCAGTGTTATCTACATGCTAACCTAAACTATGTGACATTAAATGATAATCTTTCACATAAGCTGACAAAAGCTTGTAAGAAAATGATGAAAAATAAAATAATATTAGTTTTATTTTATCAAAATAAGGATTATATGGCACTTAATAACTTACCCATGGTAACAGCTTGCTGGGTTCTCCTCCGTTCTTTGTCAAAGCTAAACTCTGCCCACTGTCCAGAACGTTCTGTAAAGTTTCAGAAACTTGTACAGCGCATAATATCTTTCACACGTGCACACAACCTACTGAATCTGTGTGTGTGTGTGTTTGGGGGTGCAACCTTGTATATAGATTACGTTACTATTCCTGTGAATAGCGTGTGGGCGTGTCCTGTCTCAAATCATTATCAGATAAGGAAGTGCAACAGAAAGACTGTACCTCTCATTGGATTTATACGGATAACATAAACTGAGAATATTTATTTTTGATTAAGCTTTCTTTATTTAAAAGTAGACACTTTAGGCTTTACCAACGTGTGTTTACCATGTGTGTGCAGTATTCGTACAGAAGATGTCAAAATATTTCAGAGACTGCTGAAAATGCACTCTGTTTGTTTTCTTTATTTTACAAAATCACAATTTTTGTTGATATGTGCGTAATATTAACAAATGCTGTGATGCTGGTGTTGGTAAGCTTGTCACCCTGCTGATGCTGGTATGCTGGTCACCTTACCAGCACCAAAATACAACATATGCTGGTATAATTGCTGGTCAAGCTGGTGACTAGCAATGCTGATTTATGCTGTTTCTTTCTGTTCTAAATGATTTCAATTGATTACTTTTTAAAAATCTACATTTATTGTCAGTGTATATGTATTTATATAAACCTTGCTGGTGGCCCAGTAAAAGTACCCTTACCTTGTTGGTGAACTTATCAGCACTGTTATGCTGGTTTTTCATCAAGGTTTGCTTTGTTTTTTACAGGTCATAGCTAAAATAAAAAGGTATAAAGTCTGATTTAGGGGCATATCAAAATAAAAAAAATAGTCAGGTTGCAGGATTTGTCGAATATATAACATTGTGTTTTTTGCCCTTTCTAGAAAATTATGGTAAAAGACCACAGTAGAAAAAAGTCTTTTATCTGGCATAGGTAGAAGGATTTTTGTTGTTAAAAGGACTTTGATGGAGCACTTAAAATGTAAAGTAAGTGGTGTGTGAATGGAAATTTGTTTTCCTAATTAAGAAATACCATGGACCAAGGAGGGGCCCTTTATGGCTTAAGCTGAGGATAAATACAACTGAAATGAAAATAAAGATTTGGGGGAATTCTGTCACAAAATCTACTTGAAAACAAGAATTGGTTATGTTGCCATGCTTCTTGCATTATCCACTTATAATGTGTACTTAGTTCTTATCTACATATCGGAATTCACTTTCCAGGTGCTTTAGCCATTATTTGTTTTTTAGTATTCTTATCTGGTTTCAGTATAATGATATAGCACTTTGGAACAAATATACAAAAAAGTAAACCAAAGCTTGATGCTAGAATAGCAAATATCTCCACCGCTACAGTGAAGTTTCCAGGAGAGCTGACATAAGTAGGGATAAAGGTAATCCAAACTGCACAGAATATGAGCATGCTGAATGTGATGAATTTGGCTTCATTAAAATTGTCAGGCAGCGTCCGGGCCAGAAAAGCCAAAATAAAACATAAAACAGCCAGGAGTCCTAACACAACACAGCCCAGAAACCTACAGAACAGCCTACATTACACTCTAATATGATCTTTTCCTTGTTGTAGCTCATATTATTGTACGGAAAAGGAGGAGAAATTATTAACCACAGTACACAAATAATGATCTGTACAAGGGTGAATGCTATTTTACTGATTTCTCCCTCTGCACATGGTATACAGTCAAAACAGCAGATTGGTTTTCCTTTCTGAACAGCCTTCCTGTAGCCTGGGGGACAGCTTGGACTACACACTGAGACCGGCACCTGGAAACCATTTTTGTTATATACTGTATATTTTATTTAATAAATTCCTACAATCTTTATTACCTAAATTAACTGTTAACATATACATTGTTTACCTGTGGTTTATTGTGGGCCCAGACTATAGTGAGGTTGTTAAATGACAGCTGAAGGTGTCTTTGCAGAGAAGCATCATAGCAGCCCACTTTGACAAATACTATTTTACCATCATTATCTTGTTGCAAATTTAACACATCATACCTAGCTGCTGGGTCTCTTTTCTCATCAAAAAATACATTCTCGTCTGTTGTAGTGGTGAATCTGAGTCTTTTCAAAGTATTGACTACCTGAATAAAGCATTGCAAACTCTTCAGTCATGAATATAAGCATGTAGTTTTCACCAGGCTATTTTGTTACTATTACCTGCCATGGTTTTTGGTTATCTGCTAGGTTTGTACACACATTAGCAGCTGCTTGTCCACTGTCCCTCTTGGAAAATCCATAAGTGTTGTGCAGGGCATAAGCCACAGCATACACAGCTTTATAAACATTATGTGCAATTCGTAGGTCTGTAACATCTGTATAAATGTTTTGAACTTGACTCAGACTTTCATTGCCCTTGCACAATTGTTTCATCACAACAGTGTTTGGAATTGGAAATTTACACTGAAATATTGTCTCCCACAACTCTTTGTAAATAGCTATATCAGAATATGGATTTAGCTTAGAAAGAAATTCTCCTAAACCATTAATTTTAGCTGTTGGGATAGCAAAACCCAGAGATCCTTTTAAAATATGTTGCCATTCAGCTTTGGCAGTATTCAAATCAGAAATCCAGGACTCACTTCCAATCCACTGAAAACCAGTTATGTTCTGCAAGGCCATTTCCTTTAGAAGAAACCCAAAGTCAGAATCTGCAACAAATCCTACAATCACTTTGGAGGTTGAAGCCTTGATATTCTCAACTATTTTCAGAATCTTTTCTCTGGGGTCTGTCTAGAAAAATGCCATAGAATATTCAACACAGATCCCTTCTTCTTTGGCTGCACTAATAAATTTACTTAGGCCATTGTTCCCATAGTCATTATCACTGCACAGGGCCCTTACCCAGGTCCATCTGAAATATTTGACCAACTTTGCTAAAGCTCTGCTTTGGAAATAATCACTAGGAACAGTTCTGAAGAAAGATGGGTGTTTTTTTCTGTCACTCAGGCATGCACATGTTGAAAAGTGACTGACCTGTAATGAATGCAGTTTAGTTTAAATATATAATTATAAATAATAACATTAGGTATGTTTCCCTTTTTTTCATGAGAATCGATATAAATTGCATACATAACATTCTGTGCAAATGTATTAATTTCAGTTCAATTCCTGTTACTAATTTTATCTAATTTTGCTTTTACCACAGGTATGTGCAAAGGACCCACTGTTGTAGATATAGCAATAGAAAGGGTTGATGATGATTGCCCTATAATTGCTTGTACAATTTCAGGTTTTAAGTAGGACACTGAAGTTGTATTATCTTCATGGCCATTGACTAAGGACAAGGAGGCTCTTGTGGTCTTTTCAACTGATCCACATGTATCGTAGATTTTATAACCCAAATTGATGCCAGGAAGAATATCTCTTCTGTTGTTGATTTCCTCAATTGCAAATACCATCGTGTGTGCATTTTGAAATTCTCTGAGGTTCAAACTTACAAAAAAAATCACAACATATATTAAAATTAGTTTTGCAAAAATTATGATGAAATACTGTATTTTAAAAAATATTTTCCATATAATCTGATTTACATAGCACTTTCTAATACCCCCTCACCTTATGCATTCTCCTTGTGTGGGTCCTGACGTGAATGTGTGTGCTGACTGGTCCCTTTGCTGTGAAATGAAAAGATCCCTCCAATCAGTACATCCCCATTTTTGCTGAGTTGAGAAGGATTGTACAACCCTTGTATGCTGCAGGGAGGATCAGCTGCTCTCACCTGCGTGAATAGAAGCCATGTATGCAAGAAACTCATTCTCATCTCTCCAAAACCACCTAAACCTACAGGGGTTTTATAATCCATTTAAGCACCCACGATAATTATATTTTAAGGAGTGGTTTTTAGTGAGGTGGACTTACCTCATTAATTTTCATTTTGTATAATACCTGCTAAAACGTCACTGTCATATTACCATAATTTACGTATTAAGATTGCTGTTGAGTTAATGAAGTAAGAGGCGGCTGGCATATTGTGCAAAACCTACAACTAATGAATTAAAAATATATAAAATTAATATACACTGCTCAATCATAACATTAAAACCAGTAAAGTGAATAATATTAACACCTCTTTAAGTGATGGGACATGTTAGGCAGCAAGTAAAAAGGCCAAACTGAGATGTGTAGACAGATGGGTCAGATCAGTTCCCTGATGGCACCTGTGGCTGGTACCTACCAAAAGTGGTCCGAAAAAACAAAATAGTGATTTGGAAACAAGGCTATGGGTGCCCAAGATTCTTTGCTGTGCATGGGGAGTGAATGATAGTCCATCAGGTCCTGTATTTACCAAGTGTCTCAGAGTAGGAAAGCGCTCCTAAGTGGCCAAAAATTGGTCCTATTTTTAAAAGTAGAGTTAAAAGTGATTCATCAACATTCTTAAAATGGGAAATCACTCCTATTTCTACCAAAATGTAGGAGAGTTGTCGTGATGATTCATGAGTAGATTACGTTCAGGCTGGGACGCATGCAGAGGGGTGACATTTTAGTTACAATGAATAAAGAGAGCTCAAAAAATGGCATACGTTTTGTAACAGATAGTGTGTGTGTGTGTGTGTGTGTGTGTGTGTGTGTGTGTGTGTGTGTAGGGACTAGCACACCACCTCAAAAGGAGCCATTGAACGAGGAAGAAACAGTTCACTACATCAGCAACTAAGGAAAGAAACGGTTACACGTCTCCAACTCAGATGGTGTAAATCTGCATGCAATCCTTTTTCACAAAATAGAAGCAGTTACAGATCCTCACTCAAATGGTATAAATCAGCAAGCAACTCCCTTGAATGCGGACGAAGCAAGTGTCACAACCCCCTGGCAGTTGCTGACCCCTGGAATGCGTTTCCTCTGGGCCTTAGAACAGAGAAAATACAAAGCTTTAGGGACACATACTATGTTAATCAGTTAAAGTATGCCAGTAGGGTAAATACAAAATTATATATGTGTGTGCATATAGAATGTATGATGTCTTTGTTTTGTGTTTAACATGTTTATCATAAACTTAAGGAGTGTAATTAACAGGTATAACCCTTGCTATAGATAAAGGTATTAAAGGGTATGCAAGACATGGGATGTTTAGTATCAAATGCTATGCCACCTCTGCGGGTGTCATCCGCTCTTCAAGAACTCTTAACGAGACTTCATGCCAGAACTTTGAAGTCCTGCAATGAAGAAACCATCAGAAGAAGTTCCAGAGCACCGCCATCAGTAACCAGGCAACCACCGCCTCACCGAAGGGCTTTCCAAAAAGACGTCACCTCAACAATAGCGCACCAACCAATCAGCAATGCCGTGATTCCCTTTGCTGGAGGCGAACCACCGGATAAGAATAAAACGTAACGCAAGTAAACAAACAAAGCTCATACCTTGCTGAAAATTGGTGCTCGATTCATAACTAAACAGTAAGATTAAACCAAAGGCTCTGCTCTTGTGACTTTCTCAGGTCTAGTGAACATTGCTTGAAGAATTTTATTAACTTTCACTTTGTGAACTGTTTGTGTATGCACGCACGTGTGTGTGTGTGTGTGTGTGTGTGTGTGTGTTTGTGTATGTGTAAAAAGTAGCATAGTTTCATGTATCGTAGATTAGTCAAATAAATTCTTGGTTTTTGTAAAGCACTGTTGTCTTGGTCATGTATTTTAAAGTTTGAACATTTGCCCAGATTTTACGTTATCTTTCTCATAAATTGGTAAATACCTGATTTTGTATTATCATAGTCGGCCGCGGGATAAACAGAATTGGTAAGATACACTAAATCTGTCACAATCGGGCCAGGCTCCGAATCAAGTCAAACAGCACGCCCCCCCATCTCCGGAATACTAATCACTGTCACCTGATCGCAATCAAGACAAATCCTCAAAAGCGCACACCACACAACATTCAACGTCCGGGCTCATATGGACGAAAGTGGACCGAATCACCAAACGAGTAAGACTCAAATACTTATCTAAATTAATTACCTGTTCTCCTTGTTTCTCCCCACAAGTGTGTTCTGTGTGTTATCCCGTCTGTCTCCTCCATCTCCGTGGCTCCGTGTGTGTGTGCGCACATATCCCTCGCCGGCTCCTCTGTGTTCCCAGTACTGACCGCGCCCCTCCATATCCTCCACAACAAGGAAAGGATCGATCTCCAATGCTCATATCAGTAAAGTTACTGATATTTAAAACGTGCCAAAATCAAAGTGCATAATCTTGAATCTGCTGTGCCTGCCGTGTATAAATAAACTTTGCTCATCTTGAAAACTTACCATCCTGTGTCAGTCCGACTTTGTTACAGAAGCCCGGACCTTAACAACAAAACAGGATGAGCGAAACCGATCCCATCCACGAGCTGGTGGCACAGCTATGCCAAGTGTCAACATCACTGCCATTACAGGACACCTCCACCGGCACTTCTTCAATGCCCCCAATATCCAGCCCCATGGCACGACCAGCACCCTTCTCTGGCGCGGCGGGGAATTGCAAGGGATTTTTGCCCAATGTTCCCTCACATTTGCAATGCAACCCTCCACTTGTCCCACCGACCAGGCAAAAATCGCTTACATCATTTCCCTGCTGTCTGGACCAGCGTTACAATAGGCTGAGTCAATTTGGTTGCAGACTGACAGTGAAGAATCTGCTGGAAAACAACTCTGTCATCTCAAACAAGGTAACCAATGTGTTCAAGAGCCCTTGAGCTAAGGGCTCAATCCAAATTTGCGAATTATGCTCGCTACCCATGACGACTCGCTGGGGCTAGAACAATTAATTTAACTGTCCACCCGCTGCTCAGCACGTCTTGCTTCCTGCCACTCTAGCACCCACAATTCCGCAGACCTCCTCCCAATTCCTCTAACAATGTCTGGGAACCTTGAATATAGCATGGATCCCATGCAACTGGACAGGGGCCGAATCTTACTGTTAGAATGACAGAGAAGGCTGACCCAGCATCTTTGCCTGTACTGCGGTCCCGCGGGGCACCTCAGGCAGGAGTGCCCCACTCGACCTCCCCGTACCGTGGTGAGTGTTTGGTCTTTTCATATAGAACGAATTCAACCCCTCACCACACCTGTAAGCCTTACTGCCTTCAATGTTTCTATTTCAGTGGTGGCACTCCTCGACTCTGGGTCAGCCGGGAACTTTATCTCTGGAAACCTGTGTCGGCACATGCGGCTCAAGATCACCCAGAGGTAACTAACTTTCCAGGTCCAGTCAATAACCGGTAAACGCCTGTCCAGGAAATCTGTTTGTGCATCTGCTGGTCCCGTGACACTGCAGGTAGGCCTCCTCCATCAGGAAGAGATCACCCTCTTTGTTCTTGAGGAATTTACAGCATGTTGTCTTGGGACACCCCTGGTTAATGAAACATGATCCCATCCTTTCTTGGACCACGGGGGAGGTACTCAAGTGGGGAGAGGAGTGTACACCAACCTGTGTACTTAAGATTACAATCCACCTCCATTGAAAGTCAAGTTGAAAAACAGTCCATGAATGTGCCCCCGGAATGTTCTACATTCAGTGACGTGTTTTGCCCCAAGAAAGCAACCCAACTACCCCACATCATCAATGGGATTGTGCGATCGACCTCCTCCTTGGTGAGCCACTACCTCGGAGACGAATCTATCCCCTCTCCATTCCCGAAAGAAAGGCCATGGAGGAGTACATCAAGGAAGCTCTCCAACAAGGTTTCATATGCTCGTCAACTTCCCAAACAGCATCCAGTTTCTTTTTTGTGGCGAAAAAAGATGACTGACTTCGACCGTGCATAGATTTCCGTAAGCTCAATAAAGCCACAGTCAAGTTTCGTTATCCGTTACCCCTGGTCCCAGCAGCCTTGGAATGTCTCAGAGAAGCCCGTGTATTCACAAAACTAGATCTTTGCAGTGCATACAATCTTATCCGTATTCGTGAAGGAGATGGAATGGAAGACGGCCTTCATAACATCTACAGAATTTTACGAGTACCAGGTGATGCTCTATGGCCTTGTCAACGCCCAAGCCGTCTTTCAAAACTTCATGCACGAGATACTCTGTCTTACGCCATGAAAACAGCTGAACTACTATTCATCAAAGTGTTCCATTACTTCGGCATCCCAGAGGATATCGTATCCGAACGAGGTCCCCAATTCATGTCTCGGGTATGGCAAGGCTTTTTCCGACTCCTAGGCGTGACCGTGAGTTTATCATCTGGTTATCATCCTCAAACAAATGGGCAGACTGAGTGAAAGGTTCAAGAAATCGGGCGTTTCCTTAGGACTTTCTGCCATGGCCATCAGGATTCCTGGAACCAGTTCCTTGGTTATCAACTGCCATTATTTCCCTGGAACGGGGAGCCATCTGACCTCCCGGCGGTCGACAGCTGGTTCCGAGGGAGTGAGAGAGTCTGGGAGGAAGCTCGCCACTATTTGCAACATGCTGTACGCAGACACAAGAACAACGCCGACCGACGTCGATCCATTGCTCCATCATTCCAACCAGGGCACAAGGTCAACCCCAGGTATGTAGGTCCCTTCACGGTTCTGAAACAGGTAAACCCGGTCACCTACAAATTACAAATACCACCACAATATCGATTCCATCCCACCTTCCATGTATCACTGTCGAAAAAATACCAAGACCCTGTCTTCTCATCCACAGAGCCTGGCCCAGAAGAAGAAACGCCTCCTCCTCTGATCATAGTAGATGAGGGAACCATCTACCAAGTACGGGACACTCGAAATTCCCATCGTAGCGGTGGTCGCCTGGAGTACTTGGTGGACTGGGAAGGTTATGGTCCGGAGGAGAGATCATGGGTACCTCATGATGACATCCTTGACCCCACTCTACTAGAGGAGTTCCATCGCACCCATCCAGACCGCCCAGCACCAAGGGAAAGAGGGAGACCACCACCACAGCAGAGGGGACGACCCTCAGGAGCGGGCCGTGGAGGAAAGGGTAACGTCACAATTGGGCCAGGCTCCGAATAAAGTCAAACAGCACGCCATCTCCGGAATACTAATCACCGCCACCTGATCGCAATCAAGACAAACCCTCAAAAGCACACACCACACAGCATTTAACGTCCGGGCTCGTAAGGACGAAAGTGGACCGAATTACCAAACGAGTAAGACTCGAATACTTAACTAATTTAGATATCTGTTCTCCTTGTTTCTCCCCAGATGTGTGTTCTGTGTGTTATCCCGTCTGTCTCCTCCGTCTCCGTGGCTCTGTGTGTGTGTGCGCACATATCCTTCGCCGGCTCCTCTGTGTTCCTAGTACCGACCGCGCCACTCTATATCCTCCACAACAACAAAAAAAGGTAAGGATCTATCTCCAACCCTCATTTACCGTAAAGTTACTCTTGATATTTAAAACGTGCCAGAATCAAAGTGCATAATCTTGAACGTGCTGTGCCTGCTGTGTATAAATAAACTTTGCTTATCTTGAAAACTTACCATTCTGTGTCAGTCCAACTTTGTTACAAAATCATGCTAAATGAAGGATGGATAGATGGTTAAGCGTATGAATTTATAACTAAATTTTGTTCAGTTTAATCAAATTAACCCGAATTCTTAAAGATTCAATTCACCTCTGACACAGAGTTGAAACCCTTCATGTGCGATATACAATTGGTAAAATGAAAAATTTTATCTCTCCAGAGGTGGAACATACTTTAAATTATTTAGTAACAGCGGAGATGCAGCTTTGAAACTGATGATTTGGGTTTGTCACAGCCGATAATGTCCGAAATATTAAATAAAATTTTTCTCTCACAGCACCACAGATTATACGCAGATTTATACATTTTCCAACCATAAAGTATGAAATCAACTAAAAAAACAAGCTGCATTCATGCCTTTTTCCATTGAAGTTGTCGTCATCATCCATAGCACAAACATTAAAGTAATCACCTTGATCAATAATTTAGTTATTTGGCTAATAGTTACCAAAAACATTATCACAGCATGACGATTTAAGTGGCTATAAATGCAGCATGATCGCAGATTTATTATTTACATATACTATTTAAATAAAAATGCAACCACAGGGGGGTACAACCCAGTGTCTTCTTGTGCCCGTCCCAAGTCTGGATAAATGCAGAGGGTTGATGCGAATCATTAACAGGACTTCCATACCTAATCGCTAGTGGCCAGGGTTACCAATGACTGCCACCAGTGCTGTTGACCTACAGGGTGCTGGTGGAAATTTGTGTACTGTTGGTCGAAGAAGGAGAGAAGGCGTGTTCAGAGGCAGAGAGAGAAGAGGGAAAGCAAGAGTTTAGGAGTAGGGACTTTAAATGATGGGACTATGACAGGGAAGAGAGTTGGTTGACATGATGTAGAGAAGGAAGGTGGATATACTGTGTGTCCAGGAGACCAGGTAGAAAGGTAGCAAGGCTAGAAGCTTAGAGCAGGGTTCAAGGTATTTTACCATGGTGTGAACAGGAAAAGAAATGGAGTAGGAGTTATCCTGAAAGAGAAGTTTGTAAGAAATGTTCTGGAGATGAAAAGAGCATAAGATAGGTTGATGAGTCTGAAGCTGGAAATTGATGGTGTGCTGTGCAATGTTATTTGTGGTTATGCCCCACAGGTAGGATGTGAGTTAGTGTTAGAATTATTTTATATATAAAGGAGTTATTTCTACTCTCTTGCTCTCTTCCTCATAGATCTGATATTAACGTGTTAAATCGTCCCTGCTGCTATCTTCCTGTCTCCTCTTGCATCTGTTCTTAAAGGTGCGAATGCTCCCACGCTCACCTTCTCATTCTCTCGATATGTCTTCTTCTTTATCACTCTCTATCTCCCTCTGTCCCCCTCTCCCACTAACTTGAGCCAACATCTTGTGATTCATCTTTGGATGGACACCTCTCTGTCTTCCTCTCCTTTGATTATTCAGGATCTCACCAGGACATTTACAATGGTTTTTGTTCTTTGTAGTAACATATGTCCATGGCACAGGCATTTGGTCAAACATCTTTTGCTATTAATAAACAGAGACCTTTCTGACAGACAACGTGTGTGTGTGTGTGTTTGACTGAGTCTCTCCTGGCGCCAGAAAAGCTTACAGAAGCACAGCGGACAGACTAGCATAAAGCCAGAAAACAGACTTTGGGTGTGCATCAGAAAAAGTTTGCCATCTTAAACTTTTCATGATTAATGTTCAAAAACGATATAATAAAACTATATAAGCTACATAGAAGCTTATAAAAGACTCCACTTTTATTTAGGTAAACTAACAATGACACAAAAACGTTATGATTTTTTAAAATAATGAAATCAAACCGCGTGCGCTATTCTGTATTGTTTTCGGTGAACTTGAGCGCGTCAGAAAATGAACCTAAATTCCGTGTATACTCGCCTCACAGACGTGAAAAATAAATACTTATAGAAAGCGAAATGTCTGCTTTTATATAAACTAATGGAAAACAATTGTAGACATCTAATTTTAGATATTTAATTTTAGACAATGTAATCCGTAATTTAAAAAGTGAATTATAGGTGTGTCCACTGGTGCGGAGACAAGATGACATGATCACCTTTACCACAGTTGAAACCAAAGAAATCACTAATTTATCAATGAATTATTAAAATGGTCAGAGTCAGTCTCCTTACTGTTTTCCTGACGCATTCATAATCATTATTCTACTTCTGCCGGTGCGCTTTGGAAAACTTTATGCGTGCGGTTAACCGCTGATTAGACTAAGTAGGAAATTAAAGAGGAGGATCACGGCTCAACATCCCAGAGCCCAAACCCCATTCAAATTAAATTAACAAATATTGTAAGTAAATAAAAATAGCCAATGTTTAAAAAAACATTTTAATTTAGATTATAAAAAATAATTCTGCATCTGTTTTAGGTGTTTCAGCTGCCACTGTTCTTATGGCTCTGTCAGAGTAAATTATTCAGTAACAACCCTGTAAATTTCCATGTAAAACATTTACATTTAGGCATTTGGCAGATGCTCTTATCCAGAGCGACTTATATTTTTATCTCATTACACATCTGAGCAGTTGAGGGTTAAGGGCCTTGCTCAAGGGCCC
>JAOTRS010139479.1:0-12768 GCA_028565755.1 Dinotopterus cunningtoni | reverse complement strand
ATAATAATTAAAAATAATAATTAAAAAATATTAAAAAGATATCACAATATTTCATAAAAGTTTATTTATTTCAGCATAGTTCAGCTTACTTTAATAAGCATAATTAATCACAATATCAATATTATGTCAACTGACCTAGCTGTTGTTAAAGTGATAAAAACGCATGGAACAAAAGGCGCAGTATCAAACCTAAGGCAGTGTCTTAGTGGTTAACATTGTTGTCTCGCACCGCCAGAAATGGGAGTTTGAATTTGAAGTTTGGATGTTCTTGCCATTTCTCATTTCAAGGAGGTGAACAGTGCCTAGTTTGATTAATATTACAACTTGTTGGCAGAAAAATATGAAATCTAAAAATTACCAAAGTTTTCCTCCATAGTCCAAAGACATGCCCTGTAAGTGAACAGGCCTTTCAAAATTGCCTGTAGTCTATATTTGGGTATGTGAATGTGTGCTTGTGCCCTGATCAGGGTGGACCCTTGTACCTTGTGACAGGCTTCGGACCAAGCGGTACAAGCAAAAGATGGATGGATAAACCTTGAAGTTTGTATTTATGCTGGGATTTATTAAGTGTTAATAATAACTAAAATATACTCCTAAACTTTAGTAGTAATTTTAAGACACATAAAATGATCTACAAAGAACAAATACTAACATTACTAATATTAATCATCATCATCATCATCATTAAAAAATATATAAAATCTGGAGAGGGTCCATGACTGGTTCACTCCCAAATATTCTATAACTTCAATAAATAAATGAATTAATTAAACAAACCATTTTTTGGGGGGGTTAATTTTTCGATTTTAGCACGAAAGCGACTACTTTATACGCGTTTCTAATCATTTGAAACTTCGAACTCTTCGATGTAAGTTGTTTAAATTAACATTTGTTACAATTTGTTACTTTGTTAATTAAAACGATGTTCAAAAGAAATCGAACACTCACCCTGAAACGGATTCCGAGTTCTAAATTATGACACGAGTTGCCAACTTTTTCCCCCAAACAAGCGTAGAAGGATTATGAAAGGATCTCGATGGCTGTCCGAACAAACGGCTATGACGCTCAGAGCGGGCCAGACAGCAGCTTTCACACGCTTTCCTGTTTAAATCCGCGTCTACACAACCCTCACCATCTGACAGCGTCTGACATCACCGCGTGGCCATCTGTTCCAAACACACACACACACACACACAGGGCCAAGTTCCACAAAGTGCGTTAAGTTTTTTTGCCATTGTTTGAATAAAGCGCGATTGGGCAACCCTGTTGCCAACAGAGTGGTTGCCAGATTGAGATATCAAAAACTCTTATGACGTGTCTTAATTAAGAGTTTCATATTCCTCATATTTGGGGTTGTGGTTGTTAATTTTAGTGTTTTTAAGATTTCAGCAGTTTCACCAGCCCTTGTAATCCCCCCCCATCCAAATCGAAATTACAGAGAAGTTAATTAGTCCAAACCTGGCAACCTCATCCGGCAGTTATTTGGGAGGGACTCGAATTTCCATATGAATTGTGCGTCCTATAATATCAACGGTCTGGTTTATTTTTGAATATTCTAATAGATAGATAGAGGGTCACGTTTCACTTACTGAATACCTGATACCTCACTTCAATTTACCCAATATGCCATAAAAACTGATATTTAGGTTGAATAATATGGAAATATGGACAGTGTGTGGGTGTGTGTGATCGCAAAAAATTACTAAAATAAAATGTAAAAAAAAAAAAGGACTGATAATGATGCACAGTGCCGTAGTGGTTAGCATTGTGGCCTTACACCTCCAGGGTGAGGGTTCGATTTCTGTCTCAGGTCTGTGTGCATGGACTTTGCAAGTTGCCAAGGTATCAATGTGGTACTTGTAGATACTTCTGAAAATCAGTGGTGTATACAGGAATTTCCTAGTACAGATACACCTCTTTTCATGCAGTGCTACAACGTGCAGATTAGGCTAATTGAAGGAAAAAACTTGCAAACTCCACGCACACAGAACCGAGGTGGGAATCAAACACAGACGCTGGAGTGGCAAGGAGACAGTGCTAACCACTAAGCCACCATGCCATCTCTACAAAAGCCTGATCTATGTCAATAATTTTGGAAGACAGCCACGCCCAGTGCCCAGAACCCCCAGGCATCTTAATGGCAGCAGATTCCAATTTCCACAAGACCCCCAACAAGCCCCAGGCTTTGACTGATGTCATAGTGCTTGGGCCTTAATAAATAATTTTTAGGAAAACAATAGGGCACGTCACACACTATGATGACATAGAGCTGATGTCATAGTGCTTGGGCCCTAAATAACAATATAATAATCCTTAGGAAAACAATAGGGTCCTTTACACATTATGACAACATATGATGTCTGTATACGTGCGTCAAACTGTGGGCTGATGTCATAGTGCTTTGGCCCTAAGTAGCACGCCTATGACACGCTCACAGTTTGACGCATGCACAGTATGCTGTCAAAACGTCTGGTTTATAATCTGGCACATAACTGCTCATAAGATCACTTCTACTTAACATTTTGATTTAATTTATGGCGCAGGTTTAACTTCAGGCAAATGCCTAACGACTGGGAAAGTTTTATTAGATTTTGTCCAGACAGTTTTGTGTGATGCTGTGATAAAATCTGGCTGGGCAGACATACATACGGACAAACAGACAAATGTACAGATATACAGAGATACAGACAAAGGGTACAGACCAATAATTTTCTCAGACTGGTTTCGGGTTCGTCCAGTGTATGAAGCGAAAGAATATAATTTGAAAAAATATTAATTTTATTTATATGGATAACTGCAACAATTAAAATAAACCACTAAAAACTATAAATGCAGGCTTAGGTACACTTATAGTCCGTAGAACCACTATTATATGAAAATAAATATTTAATAAATATGGGTTTGTTTAATAACAGACAAATTTACTCCACAGCCTCCACAAGTACTTGAGTGCTAAATTCAGATGCCATTTGTTGTACTCAACAGACAACTGTATTAAATCAAAACATACTCACTGGGCGGTAAATTGTTCTTGTAATGCCACAGATAAGCACCAGGTGTCCTTCCTCTGTCACACAAACTGACTGTAAGAATTGCAATATTTCAACCTGTATCTTGTATTCTTATTACCATATGTAATCAGTTAAATTTTCACATTAGAAATTTTTATTTGTCTAACACCTTGTGCTGCCTCCTTTATCTTGTTCTATTGTTTTTTTGGAACCCATAGTTGTGTGAGGTGTTCTTATGAATTATATTAGTTATATTATATTAGTTATATTCTATGAGTTACTGTATGTCTCTTGTTACTCATGTTTCATTTTTTTAAAATCTATTTTGCGATCAACACAAAACTCACAGCAATAACTTGTTTGAGAAACAGAGAAATCATCTGAATTCAAATTGTGGCTTAGAAACCCAAGCATGTACAGTATTAAGATTTCTAATATTACACACTAGAGAGCGCAGAGCCTGATAAATGCGTACTATCATTGCTTGTGAATGGAAGGTGCTGTCAACTCACTGCCGTGCCCCACGCTGCTCCTATGTTTCGGTATGCCGCTGTCGCTCTAGATGCTCTGGATTTTGATTCAGGCTCTCAGTAGCCTTGAGCTCAACAGTAATATCTATATTCACTATAGACACGAACAATGAATTGAAAGACTTGAAAGACCATTGCATTCAGAGAGGAACAATTGTGACACTGGCACAGTATGACATACCAGTATGCATCAGAGTGAGGAACAGCTTATATATACTGATGTAAAATTTGTAGAAATTATCATTATTCATTATAACAAACAAATCTACCAATGTTTAATTGATGTCTAATAACGCTTCACGTTTAACCACATTTAAAAAAGCTAAATCTGATTGGCATAACAGCACAGCAAGAAAAAAATAGGATAAAAATCCCCTCTGTGCGTATTGCAGAGTGATGTGTGGGTAATCAAACCCTCTTTAGGAACTACAGGTCCCCCCATTTTTTGCATTTTTGAAAAAAAAAAAAAAAAAAAAATTACAACCTTTTCAATCTTTTTAGTGCATTACAGGATTTTTGTCAGCATTGTCAGAGATTAAAGGATGTTTTTAATTTTTTAAATTATATTTATTTTCTTGAAAAGATACAGTAGGTTTTGTCTAATATCAAGAGCATTTTTTTTTTGTAACTACTGTACATATATATTCTTATCTTTCATGTCTTTATTGAAAAAAGCCAATTGGAGTGGGGTGTTAGCATACCTGGAGTCTTGATAAGAAAATGACTTTGGAGGTGTGGACTAGAGCTATATGGACTAAAACCACTCAAACCTTTTACATTTGCTCCACACACAAAAAAATACGCTAATGTGAGCCATGCATGCCGCCCCAAAAAGAGCTTTCAGAGCATCTATCATCAAGAATTGTTGATTTAAATAAAGCTGGAAAGGGTTACAAAGTTAATTCAAAGACTTTAGAGATTCACCAGACTACAGTCAACAGCAAATGAAGACACTTTGGGAATGTGACTTCTCTAAAAATGGGCGCCCAATCAAAATGACCAGAAGAGCACCACAGAGTGACAGCCTAAGATTTAAATGCATCGTTGGAACTGGCTAACATCTGTGTTCATGAGTCTACAAGTACGTAAAACATTGAACAAGGAAAGGAAGACGCTACTTACTAAAAAGAACATTGCAATGGTCCACCTACATGACCTACCAGATTTTGTAAAGTGCAAAGGTAACTCTGGATATCCTAACAGAACTAACAATAGCAGGAGTAAGACACAAAAACATCATGACTTAAAAAGTCATTTGAAGTTGTAGGGTCATATCAGAAAAAAAGGTCAAGGCAAGAGTTATCAAGTAATTACATGAAGCAGAAAACTTTATGTAATCCACCATGCCTCTATCAGTCAAAGGTGCAGACTGCTTGTCAGTACCGTGTATTATGAAAACTCCTGCAGGGGGCAGAGCCTTTTCTTACAAAGCCCCAAAGTTATGGAATAGGTTTCCAATTAATGTTTGGGACTTGGAAACAGTTTCAGTGTTTAGCCTGAAAACTTATTAATTTAGCCAAGTCTTCTGTGAATAGGATAAAAAAGAGATAAAATGGATAAGAATTAGAAAAGAAAGAAAGAAAGAAAGAAAGAAAGAAAGAAAGGTGGACAGATATCGACAATTAAAAGAAATCAGTAAAGAATCAAATCTCAGTGTTCACTTTGATAGAACCGACTCTAAGAGGTGACTTGAACATAACGGACAAATCCTTCTTGGACAGTGTTTGAGTGGGTGTGGTTTAGGAGGAGACACAGAGAAAGTCCAGTGTTTGGACAGTGTCAGTTGTGAACTTTGTATTTGTGTACTGTTACATTCGATACGAACCCTGTTTTTTCAAAGCAATTTCTCAGATTTTTCACGTGAGTCCTTGATACACAGGAACAGCATGCTTTCTGAATTCTGACCCGTTTCCTAGAATAGATAACAAACATAGGGCACTGTGTAGGGCGTAGTGTTGTTCGTACATGTTAACCCTTTTCTGTTACTGTATATTCACTTATGTAGTGCACATATGAAAGGAGGAATGCACTATTTGTATTTGGGGTTCTGACTATTTCGCAGCAGCATGTATACATTTGATACTGTTTATTTTTTTTTTTTACCTAAAAGACTAAAAGAGAAAGGAAAGAATTTATGTTATCAGTATAATTACCAAACAGAGCATAGATAACTTAATGTAGGGTTACAGCTCTGAACCTGATGTAAACAGTTTAGCTAGCTAGTATGACTGACAGCTCTGACCTTCAGAGCATAGAGACACTGATTTACTCCTGTAGTAAACCATGTAGGCCATCATGGGCTTCTTCAAAAGCAAGACCAAACTGTAATGACAAAGAATTCTTTAAAATGTAGATGCTTTTTCAAGGTAATGTTATCTGTTTTAGTATAAACGAGGTGTTTCTACAGTGAAATAGGCTGATCATGAAATCTTCTATGCACATAATAAAACAGTAAAGTCTGCGTGTCTGTACATTGCAGACATTTGCGGAAAAGTTTTTGGGGTGACATAAAATGAGTAATAGAAAACACATCAAGATGTTTTCTGGAATTTTCGTCTGGAATTGTTTGGAATCTGTTTGTCTGGTTGTTTGTGCACACATCATGTAAAACCTACTAATGGAATTTTAATGGGATTTTCACAGGTGTATTGACCGAGCTTGAGGTAACATATATGCTTTTTTTATCGCAATCAGCCTACAGGAAGAGAAAATATGCTACTTTGAAATTTAAATGGAAATCATTATTAAAAATCGACCTTGGAAAAATCATAACTTCATTCCAAAATTCAACAGATGGCGCTGTACATTTTTTAAAACACGCTTATGAGGGTAAAATTAAATTCCACACGAACAAAGTCGTTGGTGCTTTAACAACGAACCAGTATTTATAGATACTGATATAGATATATACATAAAGAATGTAACCTGTTTTGCAGTGATTACCTTAGAAACAGTACTTTAGTAAACTGATTCACATATACACACTTTTCAGTATCCACTTGTCTTCTTATACATCACAGTCTGCTCTCTAAATGTTTGATAAGTTCTAAGAATTAGTTTATATTGTTCTAAATTAATAAATCTTATTTATTATGACATTGTTAAATATAGCGATTGGTTACACAGGTCTCAGAAGATTGTTTTTTAGTCTGCAAGCAGTGGCCATATCTGCATGATTCTGATACAGTTAGAGATTTATTACACATATTGGGGTAAGTTCTCTTCTATGTTAAAAATATTATCTATATGTTTGACTGACAACTTTGGTTTTATAAAAATGTGTACTGCAGTAGTAAAGTCATTTAAGACAGTTTCAGTGGGGTTCCCTTTAACCAGAAAGCCCTTAATCAGAGTTCTTAAAATAGGTTTTCACAACAACAAAAAAAAGAAAGAAAAAGAAAACAATCCCAAAATCGGAGTTCTTTATCCAGAAATCTTTAAAACTAGCAATCTGTTAACATGAGGGCTAGAAACTAGAAACCTTTTAAAACAAACATACCTACCTACAGACACCCATAAATCTCTTAACCAGACATCCTTTTAACCAGAAATCCCTCCAACACAAATCCTTGAAAGTTTTGGCCTTTACGCAAAAATCTTTTAACTTTTTTTTTTTTTTTATAATCATAGCTCTTTCACTAGAAATCCCAAGCCCATATTTCTTAATCTACAAATCCCTTAACAAAGGGTGTGCCAGTGGTCCTAAACCAGGAACTGATTAACCAAATAACCCTTAAACAGAGTGTAACCTGAAATTTCTTATCCAGTGGTATTTAACCAGAAATCTCTTAACGATGTCTTGAACTAGAAATCTCTTAACTGAAGTATTTTAGGGATATATCCTTTAATAAATCAATTTTGGAATATACTGTATAATATTATGTAATTTTATTTTAAATATATAATTTTGGAATGAACTAATGATTTGACTAATGAAAGGTGTACAAGGAACGGGTGAAGTGGGTTTGAAAAGAAGCCTGGGATTACAACAGTAAAACCATAGTGTACGTACTTTAATTGAAATCATAATTGAATGCTCTGTGTGTTTCTTGTATGATCAGCAGGTGGCAGGCCACACCATGTAAAAGACTGAAGGCATCCAAAATAAACAAAATTCTGCTTTGGACAGTTGATATTAAGCTGCATCTGCTACTTATGATCTGTAAATCCTTCATAACGGCTCTATTCTGAGTTGCTGTTTGTTAATTGGTGATTTCTGAAGCTGGTAACTCCAAACGAACTTCTCCTCGGCAGCGCAGAGTTTTGGTCTTGTTTTCCTTGGTTGTTCTTTATGAGAGCAAGAACTGTTCCAGAACAGTTGGCCTTCATGTCTTAAAGCAACAACTGACTGTTTTTGTTGTTGTTTATATAATGTATATTAACAAATACACTTTCCCTAGAAGGACCACCACACTGAACACCGGTACACCCGTGGACCGTGTGCTCGTTGCACAGTTGTTTACCCTATGGCTGAACTACAAAGTACGTCTCAAATCACATCATCAAATTTACTAATGTTGACACTACCACTTGTGGCCTCATTAGCAACTATGATGTGTCTGCATACAGAGTAGAAGCTCTAAATTTCTTACTGCTCACATGACGGAGGACTTTTCCTGGTCTCTAAAACCTTGACTAACCCCGCTTCCTGAATTGGGGCTAAGGAGAGCCAATCTCCTCCCTCCTATTCTCACCAATTTCTTTAATGATGGAGAAGATACTGACCTGCTATCTCACAGGAACAGCGTCATCTCTGACTGCAATACAGAGAATAGTTATATCTACTGGTTATAGGTTTGTGTACAGCACTTTTATGTTGCCCTATGGTCCTGGAGAAATGACATTGTGTTCCAGTGTATTCTAGCTATAAAGAGAGATTGCAACTAAAACCTACTTGACTTGATTGGTAGTATATAATATAGTAAATGCAAACTGGGTTTCTCCAGCCTAGCTTGTGTGTTTCTAGTATTAACTGAAATATTTTTCTTGTTTGTGGAGCAGACCTTAAAGCTTAGGTAGATATCATGATTGTTTAAGTTGTATTAAATGTATTATTCTCTTTTTGGCCCAAGGAGGATGCAAGGAATCAGTATGTGAACCTCATATAATTTCTGGTGGCTGTAGAGGGACCTCCATCACCCACAGGAAGTGAAAATGCCCTCCAGATACTGCCGGTCACCACAGATGATGGCCTGACCACCATCCCTGTCCCCCAAGAACGCCATCAGTGTGGAGGTGTGCTAACATGTGATACTAATATAAGTGTAATTCTGCACCCTTAAAAATAAATTATGGTACTCTTTTCTTGATGAACCATGAAACAGTGGAGGGTCTGGATCTGTCTAGGAAGGAAGACTCCATCATCACAGTTATGGCAGGTACAGGAAGCAGAACATTTCTACCAAAGCCAAATATAATTTCCTTGACTTTATGTTTTTATGACTCGACAGGAAGTGGAGATTACTAATGCAGCGGCAATGTTCAAAACAACTTCAGGAAAGCTCTAGAGGGTGGGATTGAGAAGATGGCTGAAGAGATGGAAAAGGTACTCAGGTGAAGTTACATCCTAAATTTGCTAAAGGGAAACAGAACACATGAACCAGAGCTTACCTTAAAGGGTTAGCGTTAGGATCACTATTCATGTGAAAAGTTTTTCTTTGCACAAGTTACTGCATTGCTTGTTCACAGGTTTTGTGTAAAAGCCTACATTGGCTTTCCAAAGCCTTTGGGTGCTGTTGTAAATGGATTGGCTTGTAGGACTTGGCAAAGAGGCCAAGTCAGTGTACTTAGCCTCTTTAATGCTGCCTATGCCACTGAAAGTGTGAGCTACCATTTAATCACTGTGTGTGATAAGCATTTATTAAATTAAATAATAAGATTATATGATTATGTAACAGTCATATTGGAATTTCTGCATCTTTGGTGCCTATGGTTTACTTGTTGTAATCCCAGGCTTCTTTTTAAACCCACTTCACTCAGCAAGGTCAGAGCTCTGGTACACCGTTCCTGAAATTATGGGTCGTATAACGATACTGAACATGCAAGAGATGCTGCACTGATATTCTCCAACAGCAACTTAAACAGTAGAGCCATCTGAAATTCAGATGTGTTGAAAAAAGATCAAAGGTGTGTTAGGTGAGATAGGTTCAATGTTTAAATTGATATTTTTTCTTGAGCCTCCACCCACATTATCATCCGAAGCCCATAGAGTAAAATAACTATAAATGAAATAAATAACTGACATGAAGCCTATCCAAAGTCAAACAAGCATTCGTAACTTTAAATCAGATTTCTGAATGTGTTTTCTCAATGACTTAATAGCTACACTTGTCCTGAGACAGTAACACAAATCTTTATTTTTGTATCACATTCTCCAGGTAGGAGATAAAAATGACTATTGCACCTTTAAGTTAAACTATTTCTCATTTTTTAATCATGGACTAGGAGGTGCTTTAACATGATGTAGTGTGTAAATTCTCTGTGTTATTTGTGTCCAGACCAGTGAGATGCTCTTGTTCAATAAGAAGCTGATGGCAACACAGGAGTGTAAACTAGGACTAGTGACTAAAGTTTCTTGCTTGAGTTTGAAATTTATAATCACTTTACTCTATAGGCTCCTGAAAATCATGTGGGTGGAGATTCATGAACATGGGTGGGAACAGTTTGTGGGCTCAAGAAATAATATTAATTTAAACATACCACCCAATTACTCACTCATCTAATGCACCTTTATTCTTCTTCACTTACTCACTCACTCACTCACTCATCGTCTGTACTGCTTTATCCTGTATACATGGTTGAAAAGGATCTGGAGCCTATCCCAGGAGACTTAGGGCACGAGGCAGGGTACACCCTGGACGGGGTGCCAATCCATCACAGGGCACACATACTGTACTGTACTTGCCAATTAGCCCAACTTGCATTTCTTTGGACTTTTGGAGGACACTTACCAAGCACACAGACCTGAGGTGGGAATCGAACACGGACCCTGGAGGTACAACGCCAGAGTGCTAACCATTAAGCCACTGTGCTGCTCTTAATTCTTCTTTAACACATCTAAATATGGTCACAGACGAGTGCATGGAGGTCCATCATGAGTTTCTTCAATGCAAACGCCAAGTGACAAGCTTAGCTTCCCAGCAGTTTTACTTACCATTGGTGATGTTGCTCACATATTTACAGCAGATGCTAATTAAATTGCTTTATTTTACAGTTATTTAAAATTACTTGAAAAGAGTTTTTAAATAAAGTCCTCTGGAACTGTCTGACTCGTCCTGGTGTCCCGCTTCTGGTTGGAGATCTCATCGCATGGATGTCCCGTGTGGTCTGTCTGGGATGGGTGTGGTGACTGGGGACAGTTCCACTTTTCCACAAAGATGGTCCTGTCCTCGGCTGATGCAGACAGCTTTTCTCTGAGGACGTGTGACTTCAGTCACTTGATAGTTTAGGACTGGAGTTTCCTACAGTCTACCTGAGCCTCCAATAATGAACTGGACTCCATATTACCCTAAACACATCTCCTGTTATACTGAACTTCCAGTCTCACACAGTATGACTGCAGATCAATCCCTGCTATCCGTTATCACCCAAATGAGGATGGGTTCCCTGTTGAGTCTGGTTACTTTCAAGGTTTCTTTCTATTACCATCTCCGGGAGTTTTTCTTTACCACTGTCGCCGTAATCCTCGGCTTGCTCATCAGGGATCTTATCATGTTACACTTCATACAAACTTAAATAATTCTTTTGATTGTGTAAAGCTGCTTTACGACCATACAAATAAAATTAAATTTAATTGAAAAAGGGTCATCAGAATAAAGTGTGTCAAAGTTAAAGACTACAGTATAACAAAAACAGTATTTTATTTAATAAGAATATGTTCAAGACTTACTAGATTTTTGTAAACTGTAAAGCCAACTCTGGATATTCTAGACATTGACAGAAGTAAGACACAAGAACACCAGAAAGTCACAAGAAATTGATTCATTAAAGAGACATAATTTAAAAGGTAAGGGACAGAGTGGACCATTAAACCTCTACTACTTAAAAATGAACAGTTATATTTATATTCATATGTTGTCATCAATGTCTTTGTCTTGGTTCAGGCTGTGTAATTAACTGTAATAATAATCTTCTTTTTTCTTTTGGCTGTTCCCTTTCAGGGGTCACCACAGCGAATCATCTGCCTCCATCTAACCCTATCCTCTGCTTCCTCTTCTCTCACCCCAACTAACTTCATGTCCTCTCTCACTGCATCCATAAATCTCCTCTTTGGTCTTCCTCTAGGCCTCCTGCCTGGCAGTTCCAACCTCAGCATCCTTCTACCAATATGCTCACCATCTCTCCTCTGAACATGTCCAAACCACCTCAATCTGGCCTCTCTGACTTTATCTCCAAAACATCTAACATGGGTTGTCCCTCTAATGAACTCATTCTTGATCCTATCCATCCTTGTCACTCCCAAGGAGAACCTCAACATCTTCAGCTCTGCTACCTCTAGCTCTGCCTCCTGTCTTTTCTTTAGTGCCACTGTCTCTAAGCCGTAGAGCATCGCTGGTCTCACCACTGTATTGAACAGCTTTCCTTTCACTCTCGCTGATACTCTTTTGTCCCATAACACACCTGACATTTTTCTCCACCCGTTCGATTAAACTTGTAATAATAATAATAATAATAATAATAATAATAATAATAATTAGAAAGAAATGGTCTGAGGCAGGTAAGACCAAAAGAAAGATGGCAAGGAAGAAGGCAGAGGCAGGTATTGTAGGAAAGAAAGAAAGACATGGTCTGAGGCATGAAGGATAGGAAGAAAAAGAATAAATAAATAAAGATGTGGCCTGAGGCAGGTAGAAAGAAAGAAAGTGAGACATAATATGAGGCAGGAAATAAATAAATAAGGAAAGAAAGACGTGGACTGAGGCAGGTGTGAAAGAAAGAAAGAAAGAAAGAAAGAAAGAAAGAAAGAAAGAATTAGTAATTACCTTGAAAGAGCCGACTCAAATTCTTCAATGTGACTCCTCTGAGACAGGCCTGGGCGCAGCACTTTTGCAGGCAGGACAACCAGTCGCTTATAGCAGCAGAGCCCTTACAGCCACAGAAAAAGGATATGCACAAATAGAAAAAGAATGCCTGGCAATTCTTTTTGGAATGGAGAAATTTCACCAGTACACCTATGGCAGGAAAGTGGAAGTACATTCAGACCACAAACCCTTAGAAACCATCATAAG
>JAOTRS010139463.1:0-12769 GCA_028565755.1 Dinotopterus cunningtoni | reverse complement strand
TGCAGTGGAAAGGTTTTTTTGGGATTAAGTTAATTTTCATGGCAAAGAAGGACTATGCAATTCATCTGATCACTCTTTATAACATTCTGGAGTATATGCAAATTGCTATTATAAAAACTTAAGCAGCAACTTTTTCAATTTCCAATATTTATGTAATGCTCAAAACTTTTGGCCACGACTGTACATAGTCAAGAATTTATGTAAATTTTTCAAATATTTAGTATTAGCCTAGATAAATATGTTACAAAATGGCACATTCAATAGCTAAATGTCGTGGTTTAAATCACAATCGCAAAGTGTCAAAATAATCATAATGTGATTTTTTTTAATCATGAAGCCCTCATCTCATGTTAAAACAGTCTCACAATTTGAATGCAGCGGTAACAGATGCTTCTGGAGGATTTTTCACATTCATGCTGCTTTTATTATCTGGGTATGTTTATGATGGGTAAACTTTTTAACCTCTTGGTCTCCAAGTGGATAACATTCATCCTAGAAGATACAAACAAAAGTCCAGTGTGACTTCAGTATCTTTTTTTGTTTGTTTGTTTGTTCTGGTTTCATGCTAAACTTATAGCTGAACTTTACTGGTTCTCGGTGGAATATAGACAGGAAGCAAGACAGCGTAAATACACTAACAGATGTTCCACTTCTCACTAGTGTCTCGTGATTTTTAAGGCTAAAATAACAATTAAGTGCTAAATACATTACAATTGCACAACAAATACATAGGAACTCCAACATACATTGAAATAAATACTAGGTAAGTATTGTTGTGTAACGTATGAGTCAGTCCATGGGCTTGATCAATATCAGCCCTGATTAAAAATGGACCTTTCGAAACCAGAGGAGCAAAGCTTTAAGCAGCTCCGGGTCTTTGAAAAAGGCAAGCAAGTCACAAGTCATAAGGATTGCAACACTGTAATGCACACAAAGTCTGAGAGAATGATTAATATGGAATGTTGACTGTTCCTAACACCATATCACATGATGGAGCCTGATTAGCATTTCAGGATGGTTGCATTTATACAGTCTGCAGCAAGGATGCAGTGTTCAGCATGTAACAGTGAACACGAGACGTGCTGGAGCAGGTGAACTTTAGTACATAGCACTTAGCAAAGACTGTCATGTAAAACACTTATCCTGTTCTATGGGATCATTTATCACTTTGACTGGTTACGTGAACTTTCACTAGTACTACACGTGCGTGAACCAGGCCCTAGAGTGAAACCGGTGTTGATGTTAGGATTAGCATTAGCATTAAGTGTTGTATTTCAGGACAGGATAGGTTACAGGCAAACTGCTGTGAAGAAATTTACACCCCAGTGAGTTTGGGCTCGAATAACTGCAGCACAGTAGTGCCTTGACTTCATTCAGGAAAGACCCATAATAACCCTTTTGTGGATCCTTGACTTAACCAGACTTATTATCCAATATTATGTTTAATAGCAACATGGTGCTGGAATATTTCTGTACTTGCATTGTGAAATGTTGTTCTAAACAAGTCAACACACTAGAGAGCATGCAGCTCTAGCACTTAGCATGGCAGGTTCTTTCTCTACTTGGCCTCCTGAGTCATAATGTGGGCTAGCGTGGCCTTGCTTGCTTCTAAAAACAGATAACATACTTCACCATCTTCTGGCCTACCCAAACAGTATATCATAATGAACTAGAATTAACATACCCATTTTAAAGCGATTTTCTGTGGTTCTATTATCCTTAAAACATATTAAGGGCTGTAGTTTTTTTTTTCAATTCTCTCACACTGTGTCGTGGGCAGATTTGCTCTAGTCAAATGTGTGCAAAAGATCTTGTATGAGTTCCGTGAGTAGATCAGAGATCTTTATGAAGTCGAATAAAAACTGAAATTATTTTGTGCTTGTAAACTGATATTCACAAAACTGTCCTGTGTCATGCTGTCACATGCAACTGTCTGCTTATAATGTAAAAAAAAATGCATATACTCAATTATGATAAATAAATGTACAGACGCTATACTTAATAATTTTATAGGTACATCTAAGTATAAATAATATTCCAAGCTTTTAACATGTATCCGCAAAAAAATATGTTAAAGTGATTGACCAATAAAATGCTGGTGGTGGTCCAAAGAGGTAGGGTGTTTAAAAATATAATTAAGACATACTAATTGTTAGCCTAACATTAGTTATCATGTAGACAGATGTGTCATGTAATACGTTTTTTAATACAACGTCAGATTTCATTAACTGTCACCAGAAGGCATGTCAGGAAGTCAGTCTTAATAAATGTGAACAATTTGGATTATCTTCTGTACAAATTCATCTTTTTTTTTTTTTTTACTAAAATGTGTTTGGAACTTACATAAACTTACACAAACATCAATTTTTTTTATCTAACACCTGCAAAATCACACCTACATCTTTCAGTGCTTTGTGAATACACTTTTACAAGCTCCACATTTAGACAGGTACTTGCACCAACTTGTTAAAGTTCTTTCTCAGGTCATTCCTGTTTATAACCACCAGTAGCAGGGTTTTTTTCCCCTCTGTGAACTAAAGACCACCAATTGGATAGTCAAGGTCGTTTTCTCTTCATTAATAAATACTGAAGTAAATACCAGGACACATGAGTGTGAAGTTTATTTAATGGGCCATTTGTTTTATTCCATACTGTAGAGTGAAAATTCTCCTCCCTTTCTGATTCTTCCTTTGCATTTGAGGGTGTATTTTGTTAGATATTTTAATGAATATGCAGGCCATAAGCAAGCACCTTAAGACTTCCATTATTGTAATACTGTATGTTCCATTACATATCATATTAACACACAAATTAAACAGCAAGTGTAATTTAGCCATTTGGGGATTTTAAAGTGTTTACAGCAATATGTCCATGATATTTAGCTATTTCTTTAAGAGCAGGCCTCGGTTTTTACCCATTTACATTTACAGTCTCTCTTAAAATTAATAAGACACACACACAAGCACATACAATTAGAAAAAATGATTTCCATTTACAGTTGTATTACAACTAATTTAAACTCATAATGAGGTCCAGCTTACAGGAAATAGAGGCATATGAAGGATCAATATGGGTTATAGGGGCCCAAGGATGCAGACTGTCTAGGAATGTATGTGCGTGGGAATACAGGTTTCAAATGTTCTCACACAGTACATACTCACTACACACTCATTTGCTAACCTGAGTTATGTCAACTAATGGTCAGTTCAATTGATCAGTAATAATAGTCAGTTCTGATGGTCAGTATTAATGGTTAGTACTGCTCAATACTAATGGTCGGTACTAATGGTCAATACTAATTCAATATATTAACGGTCAGTACTAATAGTCAGTACTAAGGGTCAGTACTAATGGTCAGTATTAATAGTCAGTACTAAGGGTCAGTACTAATTGT
This sequence comes from Dinotopterus cunningtoni, assembly GCA_028565755.1. Classification (NCBI taxonomy): domain Eukaryota; kingdom Metazoa; phylum Chordata; class Actinopteri; order Siluriformes; family Clariidae; genus Dinotopterus; species Dinotopterus cunningtoni. Next base: position 9,375 of record JAOTRS010139463.1, on the reverse strand, counting down.
CAGTACTAATAGTCAGTACTAATCGTCAATAGTAAACTTAGTGGTAACAGTCAGTACTAAGAGTCACAACACTAAGTCAGTACAAAGGGTCAGTATTAATGCTCAGTACTATTGATCAGTATTAACTGTTAGTATTAAAAGTCAGTACTAATAGTAAGTACTAATAGTCAATACTAGTCTTTTGCACAAGGTTGATATGATAGTATCCCACATGGTTCAAAACAAAGATTGTACCAATAGCTGTAAGGGTGATCCGAGTTGGCCTTAGCTTGAGTTTAGGTCAGATGCAGCCATTCTGGTGGTTACAACAAGAAAAAAAAACTCATGCCCATAAGTGCACTGCAGAGGTGTTGAAAGCAGAGGCATGGATTACACCATAGTAAGAATACAGCAGTGAAAATATGTTTGCCATTTACTTTTAGCATTAAAGCAATCCCTTAATTCCAGAGATACCAATCCCTCTGTAAGGGAGCTGACTGATACCTCATACCTAAAAGTAAGACACATATATATAAACTTGGTTTGCGCGCAGTGTCATTTCTCATTAGCAAATAAAAAGCGCTCAGCGGAATCTACCTTGTATGTCCGAGGTCCTTTTTTGAGCCTTGCCAAAGAGACCCTGAATAGGAGGGTACACGTTACAGAACCATGAAACCAGCTGTTCACGTTGCTCCTTTAGGTGAGCGCAATCCATCACACTGGACCCAAATCCTACTTTTAGAGTTTTAACTACAGTAACAGAGCCAATTAATAGAATCATGGTCTTATATACAGCCTTCCTTTAGTGGTGTCACGAAGTGAGTTACTGCTTTTCCTTTTTATGGTATGAAAAACAGAAACTGAATTAAACTTTTGCATGGCATGATGCCCAGACAGAAAATACACTGGGACAAGTAAGGTATTTAACTTAGCTTATGTTAGTGACAAGCAAACAAATAATTGTTAGGGTATTTTGTGTGACAGGCTTGGCTTTGGTAATGCAGGTACTAAAAATTCTTTTACTAATGTAAAAAAACAGTATTGTTTTGCCTTGTTATGCTGACTGTGAAAACCTGGAAAAAGCCTTACTGTATTTTTGGTTATGCAGTTTCACTTCGGTTTCCACTTCTTCTTGTTGCTCAATCATGCTCTCACCCCCACTCCAAAACTTTTCATTCAGATAAGGAACAGGGCTGGTCTCACACATAAATATTGTAAAGTTAGAAATGTGTATATTCTTTCTAAAGGTCATTTCCCATCAAGTCTGAGTTAATTCTGTTTTCTTCCTTCTGATAAACCGTCCTGGAACTCCTATTCATAATACCTGAGCCAGTAAAACTGCTTGCATAAGCAAACCAGGAAGTTTGGCACACCTTGTTGTGTGTATTTAATCTGCCATTTCTGATAGTTTCATTGTAGTGTATGATCTAGATAGCTGCCAGAAACCAGATGAACAAGTGAGGAAAAATACTATACAAAGTTACCTCTCTATCTAAATGAGTCACACTAGAAAGCATGAGGAAAGTAGCTTATCTAGATCAATTTTAAGAGTATGATCAAAGCCTCTAAACATCTGTTTTTTCCACTACCAATCAATCACTGGCAAGTTCTTCACCTAGTCATGAATGGAAACACTAGAAACTGTGGTGTAAACAGTGGAGTAAAGAAGGTGATAAAATGTGATAAAGATGAGGTGAACAGATTTACAATGATAACAGTGATAACAGATTACAGATAACAATGAGTTCGTGTGAAGTGTTTGTGACACTGTGATTATATTTGACTGAAGCTCTTCATTATATTCTCTATAGTGGACATAGTAGCTGTGTACACAGAATCGATTTTGCTCATCTGATTCAGATCTACATATGTTTGCATATTTAGTACCAGGTATTCATGATATTCACTTTTCAGGAGTTGGTGCCCAGTTTGGATAATCTAATGGAAATTAATGCATTTTTTTATATGCCTGAGTATGACAAAAACCTGTCTACCTGTCAAATAAGCAAGATAATAAACATAGAACAATGCAGCTTTAATGCAGGCAAAAGTTTACATACACTCATCATTAACATAATCGCAATATTGTGCTTGCAGTGATTTTTTTTATTTTTTGTGGACTGGTTTTCGTCTTAAACAGAAGAAAATACGAGAATTTGGTGCACAGGTTTTCTTTTAAGGCTCAAAATTATACATACAGGGTCAAAAGTATTTCTATCAACCATTTGGTGAAATGTCCCTTTTGCAGTTGTTTTTTTTAACCATCAACAAGCTTCTGGTAGAATTCTCGCTCCCAGTGTTAAACTAATTTGTTGATTTTCTTGGCATAGACTGAAATTTTAAGCCTGGTCCACAAGCTTTCGATAGGGTTGCAACTCCCAAATGTTAAAGGGGACCAATTATGCAAAATTCACTTTTTAATCATTTTGGACTGTCACAGGAGTCTCTGTAGTGTGTACTTCCAAAAGAATATAAGAAATATCTCCTCAATTTTTAGTTCTTTTAGTCTTTTTAAAAAATCTCATTCTTTAGATTAGTCTTTTCTCTGAAGTCACACTACATTCCTAAACATAAATAAATGAATATAAAAGCTGATAAGACCATCGTCCTACTATGGGTTTAGTGAAACAGAAACTTAATTTGCATCTACCCAGAAACATGTCCAATATGAGTGATGAATCCATCTTCTTTATGATTCGATCCACGTAGTGCAATGCACCAGTTCCTTTGGCAGCAAAACAGTCAAAAAGAATGATGTTACCTAACATTTGGTACAGTGTTCTTGAGGTTAAATGCCTCAGCTTTACTGCTCCAAGCATACCTCTGGTTAACACTTTTCTCCAGAAGGCTTTCTATCCAGCTGCAAACTTTTTGGTCAGCTGCAAATTTTAGTTAACCCTGAAGGTGTTGATTTTGATCTTTCATTCCACAGCAGGCCTGTGCTTCGATGGTTCCTGTGTTGTTTCTGACCATCCTAACCAGTTGTCCTCTCAGCGGAAGTTAACAGTTTGAATCTTCTTTCAGACTTTGCGAAGTGGGTCCACCTCCCTATACCTTGTACTTATGTACAATTGTTTGGTTTTAGAATCTGCAAGTGTTTAGAAACGGTCCTGAGAGACATTCCCAACTTGAGCTTCTTGGACTTTCCCATTTTGTACTGTGTTGGTCAATCCAATGAGTCCTATCAAACAAATCCTTTTTATGTTGGCACAGACATGCTACCAGCTGGAGTTAACCATCACTAACAGGAAGTTGAGAGACCTTGGAGTTGGCAAATTATCAGACGTTTTGGGGGCTTTCAGCACCACTGCATCAATAATTTATAAGGGGATGTTGTTTTTTTGTATCTATAATTATGTGTTAATATCATAACCCCCCTAAAAGTCTAAACTTGTGGTTCATATTTTGGGTTTTTCTTCTATTAAAGATGTTGTATAGTCACTCTTCCCCAGAAAAAAAAACAGATCATTGATAGCACAGTATTGACATACAATTCATGATCATGATGAACATTGTGCACAGTAGAGCAATCTTATAAGATAATCTAAATATGCAATAATAAAGATAATACATAAGAGAATACAGTATGTTAGTTGTCAGATCCTGTCAGATGTAACCTCTTTGTGTAGAAATTTGAATTGTTCCATAACATTCACTTATAAATCATCGCTGCCTAAGGGCCTGGGTCATTAATAAAACACACATAGGGAATACACAGATAGTTCACATGACATTTACTCACTCATCTTCTATACCGCTTTTTCCTGTATTCAGGGGACCTGGAGCCTATCCAAGGAGGCTTAGAGCACGAGGCAGGGTACACTCTGGACAGGGTGCCAATCCATCGCAGGGCACACACATACACATTCACACACTATGGGCAATTTGGGAATGCCAATTAGCCTAATTACCTGCATATCTTTGGACTGTGGGAAACCAGAGGACCCAGAGGAAATCCACCAAGCACGAGGAGAACATGCAAACTCCATGCACACAGAGACGGGAATCGAGCCTGGCCGGGAATCGAACCCAGACCCTGGAGAAGCAAGGCGACAGTGCTAACCACTACACCACCGTGCTGCCACATGATATTTAATAAAGAGGAAATGCATGTTAAATTGTGTCTATTTCATGTAGTGTATAGGGGTACAACAAGGCATTAAATAATTACTATTTTTGCAATGTTTTAAATTCCCTTTTTACTTTGTACTTACAAATCATTAAATTAATCAATCAATAAATAAATAAAACACGGCCCATCTACTACATGGGAGATGCAAGTGTGTTTGTTATTTTGCAATGAGTTTAACATATAATGTATTCAAAAAAAATAGGCCTCCTTACAACTGTGGTGGACCTTTGCAACACTTAACATGAACATTTTACAATTATATTTAACTAAGTCTAAATGCACTCTTGATGGTAAAAAAAAAAAAAAAAAAAGATCCTACCCCGCTGCTTGGGATTTACAGGTCTTTAGACAAAGCAGCCACTGTAACTATATGAGAGTGAGAGTAACTATATTTGGATTGCGTAACAGTTAGGATGTTGCAATACATTTCATACTACATTGCCAAACATTGTAAAAGAGAAGGTAATTAATATGATATAAATGACAATGTTGAAAGTAACAGTTCTGGAGCAAAATCTTTTGGGCAAATAAGACAAAAATCAACAAGTACAAAAATGATAGCATGAGTAAGTGGAATACTGCCAGTGAGATTGGGTCACTTGTATATATATATATATATACATATATTGATGTGACTGCTGACATAATCAGGAGGATGAATTCTGAAGTGTATACAGCTAAACTATCTGCATCAGATTCAAATTCTTCAAAACAGAAAATGAGGTATAATTGCATTTTAATAGCATCCCAAGGCAAAAAAGTGAAATGTTCTGCAATGGCCAGGTCAGTCACCCGACATTTAATCAAATCGAGCCTGCATCTTAAATCTGAAAACTAATGTTTAGTTTATCCGATTACTTTTGGTCCCTCAAAAGGTGGAGGGGAGAACATATAGCCTAAAAGTACTGACTCATTTCTACAATGTTGACCCCAGATAAATTCCCTCAAGCTGAAGCAGCAAGTCATTTCATTTCATTTCATTTCATTTCAACTTCTCTATACCGTGACTCAAAGTTGAACTTTCTCGGTGTCCGAATATTTATGGACCCGACTTTGCAAGCTACTTCGGTGTTATACAAAGTCAAAGCCATTTACGACAACAACAAAAAGTTGAAAGTTGTCATACAGTATAGGGTAACATATATGATAAAATGGTTGTTATTGCACCGTTGTTATTTCCTTATATTTGTGCTGTTACTAACTCAGCAGGTGTTTTATTCAAATGCTGCAAAAAGGTAGGTAGAGGATACACCTACATAAAAGAGCAAATGTCTTAATCTGGCGACGATTTACCCAGTTATCTCTCTCTCTCTCTCTCTCTCTCACACACACATACACACACACACACACACAACGCTAAAAACAGGTAGCCCGCCTTAATAAGCTTCTTATAAAACAGCTACTGAATATTCTCACTCCCCGTTGATCTACTTAAGGCTCATTATTTATAAAATAAAAAATACTTACTTGTTTTTATCGCTCATCTCGGGCGTCCGACCTCTTCCCGACATGCTAAAGTGCGTTATGGTGCCTCAAAGTAACACAAGTCGCCCTGTCGGTGTGAAGAAGCACGCGCTCTAACTGTTCTCGGTGTCGAACTGTCGAACTGAACCGTCAGGATCCGAACTCTGTGCAGATGAAGAGCCAGGCGCTCACTGAGCGAAGCTGATTCAGCTCGACCTGTTCGTCTTCTATCTGTCGGGATCTAACGGTATTTCACTGGCTGCACAAACTACCATCAGTTCAATCTCACTGTCAGTCATTACTCGAATTCTCTGCACAGTCTCAGGAAGGGAGGAACGCTTTTTTTTGCCTGTTCGCTCGTCTCGAGCGTTAACGGCACTTCTGTCTCCGCGTCTCCTTTCCATATTTAAAGAGCTGTCCCTCCTCCAGCGTGACGCGCGCGCGCGATCGAGAGAGAGAGAGCGCGCGAGAGAGAGAGAGACTCTTGGCATTAATCCAACAGCAGCGAACAAGATAAGCAACGAAACAAAAGTTTGGGTCTGTGGGTGTAGAGGGCAATATTTCATACATAGATTCCATCAAGCACGAAAGGTACTTACAGAAGTTTGCTTAAGTCAAAATCAAGAAACCACAAGACATTTAGCTTGTTAGGATTTGCTGATGTTCCCAAAGCATCATCCAGGACCTTCAGCCTTTTTATTTTGTCTGAGCATCTTTTGGATCCTCTATGTGGTAAAATCCATCGATTATCTATAGATATCCGGCATATTGTTTAATCCTGCGTATGGTCATGGGGGACATGGAGCCTACTCGAACTCAAGGAATTTTTGGCACAAGAAGGGGTACAACCTGGATCCGGTTCCAACCAATCTGAGGGTACAAGCTCGCACACATTCAAACAACCAATTATACACTGCAGGCAATTCTTTTCAAACCCCAATCATCTTACACCGCATGTCTTTAAACAGTGTAGGAATACCAAAATACCAGGAGAAATCCCAAACACTGGGAATGCAAATTCCATGCACACAGAAAGGCAAAATTTGAACCCCCAATTCTGGAGGTGCAAGGCAAAAGTGCTAACCGCTAAGCCTGTTACACAAGTTCTTGTCTCCTCTTGACATACCATTTACATGCCAGCAACTACCAACCCTTATCACATCTCTCATTTCTCGGCGAGATTCTGAATGTGCTGTTTACACACTTATCTCAATTTCTCTCACCGAGAATGACCTGCAAACCAGTCTAGCTTCAAAGCAGTGCATTACACAAAAACCACCCTAGAAGTTTCACACAGCTAGCTCAGCCAGGCAATGAACAGTCCTGATTGTTCACAAGTCCTTCCTATCTATCCTCACAGGACTTAGAGTTTGTGCCCCAGCATGGCATTGATTTGCTTCCTACATGGGTAAAGGATCAGAATGTGATATGGAAAGAATACACATACAGTACATGCTATTAACTGTGGCCCCATAAGTCTCAGTACTTATCTTTTCACTATATATTTGTTGTGATCTCTTTTTGAGATTAGATCCTCACATGGCTTTTCATATCACTGTTAATCTGATGACACACAGTCACCTCCCTACCCCCTCCCCAGCCTCTCATGTTTTCTGCTCAGATTTAGGTATGTCTGACAGACATACATAGTCTGACATACTGTATATGGCAGCTCATCATGTGAAGCTATTTCAGAATGAGAGAGAAGAGAATGAGCTGCTATATATCTGTGGTTAAGTACCTTCATATTTAAATTTTGTTGTCTCCTTGTAAAACTTCCTAATCATAACTTCAGATAATGCACAGAACCTTGGTATGGTTCTGCATAACAATTTATCTCTCTCCATGGTCCATTATGACTTTACTCGACACACTATCTGTCAAGACAAAAGGAAGCCTGTTCACTGTACTGGCACCCAGGTAGCAGACTGACTGACTTCCCTTGACTGTTTTCAAACAATTCATTTGTTTTTATCAACTCGTTACCAAGAACTTTTTAATGCAAACTAAATCAACATAAATTATTATTTTAAAAAACTGTATTGTCTTATTTGCTGTATCAGCTCTTAAATTAACTCCTACGTAATGGGCTTAGCTTTACGATATATTTAGACTATAGTCTATTTGTAGTAGCATTAGGACACTACAGAGGCTTCCTGTAAGTCAGTATTCTAAATTGTCCAGGTATAAATGTGTGTGTGTGTGTGTGTGTGTGTGTGTGTGTGTGTGTGTGTGTGTGTGTGTATCCTTGTCTTGCAGTTTACCTAAGAGAGGCTGCAGTTCCACTTCAACCGTTTAAGGCATTTAAATACGGTAAAGGGAATAAATAAATAAATACATACATACAATAATTAATAAATAAATAGATGGAATACAGTGATAATCTATGTAGGACCTAACCTGATTTTAGGGAATAAAATCCTAAACTGAACTATAAATCTTAATAGTACGGTGTGTTACATGGTGTGCAGGAGCTACCATGCCATGCACTTATATATTGGGTAAGAAGTTACACACTAATCAATAACAGATATAGACTATACTATATTGGGTGTAGGAGCCATGAAGTCATGTCATACTCTAGATGTGGCACTTACAGTATACTAGGAATTACAAACTAATCCCTATCTGGATAAAAATGTCTGAGAAGCCAATTACTTATTACACTATATATTGAGCTAATATACAGAGCATATAGGAAGTTTAATATCATATGATTGACAGTTCTGTGTGAAGTATTCCAATTGATTTTAATTAGCTTCAACTGAATTAAGAAACTTAGATTTATATAGATTATATTATAAACAATTTGTTTTTTCTGTTGTTTCCTTTTTTTCTAAGTCATTTCGGATCTTTACCATTTACCTGTTTAAATAATTTAGATTTCCACTATTTTATTCTATTGGAACCATTTCCACAGTAAAAAAAAAAAAAAAAAAGAGAGAGAGTTCCCCTTAAGGATGAGAATAAATTTTTTCCTCTTGAGTAAGCCAAACAAAGTCCACACAGCTTACTCAAAACATGGTGGTCAGCCCATTCTTGAAAAACAGCCCAATTTCCCACTAGAATCAGCCTGAAATGTTTAGAAAAGCTTTCCAAGAAGGACTAAAAAAATGCAGCCAGGCTTTTGACAGGTCCTGATCTTTCAATTGTTATAGTAACATGATTTTTGATTTTTTGAGCAAACTTATTTAGACAAAGGTACAGACAGTACATTGTTCACAGCTAAGCATGAACGAGGCCTTTCTTATTATTTTATAGTAATACATTTATGAACTGTATTTTATACTATCCAGTGAAGGTAAATTGACATCTCATTTATTAGCAATATAAACAATACTTATTTAGGAAATATATTTATTAAGGGAATTGACACGCATGCTTAGGGATCCTCCTGGTGGCCAGTGTGTGCATGGGTTAAAGTGTAAATAAATATGGGAAAAACGTGACTGCCACTGAATGTTTCCTAAAAACAATGAACAATCATTCACCATGTTAATTTCATGGAAACACCATAAATATAATCGAAATACTTGTAATTCGTACTTTTAATTAATAAGTTATGCATTTTTAATGCTCAGAAAGTAAACCAAGCCAAAAAGTTGTTGGAAAAGTTAAGATATATTTATATAGGACTTTTCTTTTCTTTTATTAATTTCTATTAACATCCTTTGGGTGATTTAGCAGGGCATTTCAGGTGAATGGTTCAATGCAAGTTGTTTTAAAAGACATGTTGTTCCCAAAATATCCCCCAAATTGTATACAGTGTCACATGTTTTACTTAGAAACGTATTTAAAAA
>JAOTRS010139237.1:0-12788 GCA_028565755.1 Dinotopterus cunningtoni | reverse complement strand
AGAGATAAATATCAGGATCAGGACTGGGATCTTCTCATATATTGTATAATCCACTGAGTTCTGCATTTCTCCAAAGATGCACCATTGTCTACCACAACTGATCAAATACAGCAAGTCACGATCATCATCTATACAAACTACATTATAAACTTCCATGGAATTTAAAACACTTAGCATCCAAACTTTTACACTTTTATAAGATTTAACCCTTTCTCTGTAGTTATTATTCACGCAGTGAAGTCATAATGCATAAAGAGTAAAATTTTTCCACAGAGTGAATTAAAGAAACAGCGGATGAAATCCCAGCAGAGAATCCAGGAGAAGCAGAAGAAGGTGCAGGGTTATGAACACTCGCACACGGAAGAGAGAGGCGAGGGAGAAGGGAGAGGGATCCCGGGACGCCCGCACAGAGAGCTTTTCCGCGGCGGCCTCTCCACGTAGCGCCTTTTTACCCACCCCGACTCCGCTCGGTCCTCCCCGACCGGCGCGCGCCCGCCATGACCAGCCCCCACCACCACCTGTGCCACGCTCGAGCAGCAGGTACCCTCGCCCCATCTTTCGTTCTGGGTCACGGGAAAGGTTTCAGGAAGGCCTCGGCGGCCGGGGGCCGCGTCGGTCCGTCCCAAGGGTTAGAGGAGGAGGTGGCACGCCCCCCGCGGGGCGCTACCCATTAATAATCCTTCCGCAGGTTCACCTACGGAAACCTTGTTACGACTTTTACTTTCTCTAGATAGTCAAGTTTGATCGACTTCTTGGCGCTCCGCCAAGGCCCGCGAGGAGCCCCGGCGGGGCCGATCCGAGGACCTCACTAAACCATCCGATCGGTAGTAGCGACGGGCGGTGTGTACAAAGGGCAGGGACTTAATCAACGCAAGCTTATGACCCGCGCTTACTGGGAATTCCTCGTTCATGGGGAATAATTGCAATCCCCAGCCCCAATCACGAATGGGGTTCAACGGATTACCCATGCCTCTTGGCTTAGGGTGAGCACACGCTGGTCCGACCATTGTGGCGCGCATGCAGCCCCGGACATCTAAGGACATCACAGACCTGTTATTGCTCCATCTCGCGTGGCGAAACGCCACTTGTCCCTCTAAGAAGTTGGACGCTGACCGCGAGGGGCTGCGTAACTATTTAGCATGCCGCATCCAGCATGTCTCGTTCGTTATCGGGAATTAACCAGACAAATCGCTCCACCAACTAAGAATGGCCATGCACCACGACCCACAGAATCAAGAAAGAGCTATCAATCTGTCAATCCTTTCCGTGTCCGGGCCGGGTGAGGTTTCCCGTGTTGAGTCAAATTAAGCCGCAGGCTCCACTCCTGGTTGTTCCCTTCTGTCAATTCCTTTAAGTTTTAGCGTTGCAACCATACTCCCCCCGGAACCCAAAGACTCGTGGTTTCCCGCACGCTGGGTCATGGGAATAACGCCGCCAGATCGCCGGTCGGCATGGTATCTGATCGTCTTCGAACCTCAGACTTTCGTTCTTGATTTATGAAAACATTCTTGGCAAATGCTTTCGCTTTCGTCCGTCCGTCTCCAAGAATTTCACCTCTAGCGGCGCAATACGAATGCCCCCGGCCGTCCCTCTTAATCATGGCCCTGGTTCCAAAAACCCACAAAATAGAACCGGAGTCCTATTCCATTATTCCTAGCTCAGGTATTCAGGCGAGTTTGACGGCCCGCTTTGAACACTAATTTTTTCAAAGTAAACGCTCCGGACCCCTGAAAGGACCGGACACCCAGCCAAGGGCATCCGGGGGGCGCCGGGGAGGCAGGGTCTGGGACAGGCGGTGGCTCGCCTCGCGGCGGACCGCCAGCCCACTCCCGAGATCCAACTACAAGCTTTTTAACTGCAGCAACTTTAATATACGCTATTGGAGCTGGAATTACCGCGGCTGCTGGCACCAGACTTGCCCTCCAATGGGTCCTCACCCATGGGTTTAGCATACGCTCATTCCGATTACAGGGCCTTGAAAGAGACCTGTATTGTTATTTTTCGTCTATCTCCCCATGTCGGGAATGGGTAATTTGCGGGCCTGCTGCCTCCCTTGGATGTGGTAGCTGTTTCTCAGGCTCCCTCTCCGGAATCGAACCCTGATTCTCCGTTACCCGTGGTCACTATGGTAGGCGCCTATAGTACCATCAAAAGTTTATAGGGCAGACATTCGAATGAGACGTCGCCGCCGTGGAGGGCGCGCGATCGGCCCGAGGTTATTTAGAGTCACCAAAGCGGCCGGGGGGCCCGAGACCCCCCAGATGGGTATTGGGTCTGATAAATGAGTGAAAAAGGGTCAGCGCTCGTTTGCATGTATTAGCTCTGGAATTACCACAGTTATCCGAGTAACGTGAGGAGCGATCAAAAGGAACCATAACTGATTGTACCAACCGTGTGCACTTGCATGGCTTAATCTTTGAGACAAGCATATGTTACTGGCAGGATCAACCAGGTAGAAGGGGGTTTCCTCCCGAGGCACAGCTGCGCGCGCTTTCCTTTTTGCATGATGCGTGAGGCGTAACCGGGGAAAACTGTGATGTTTCCTCCACGGAAAGCCGCGTGGCCTCCCCAACCTCCGTGCCCGACCCGCACGGCGGGGGTCGGGGGGACTGAAAAGAAAGGGGCTGCACAGCCCGTCCGGGAGCGTTTTCGGACCGACTGAACAAGCGAGATGGGACCAGCCGTCTACGACTCCCTATGATGAGGCACCAGGCGGGGGTGGCGGAAGAGACTCTTTTCCCACCGGTATGAGAGGTGAACCCGCAAAAGCGGGGAGGAACTGCTGTGCCCATAGCGGCCGTGCGGGATGGGCAGGCGCCTACCCGTGGCAGGTCTCGTGTTCCAATCTACCAGGCAAAAAAAATTTTAAAAAATGAGAAAAAGGGAGAAAAAGCATGGAAAAGGAGCTTTAAAGCCCACTCCTGTAGCTTCCTGGGCGGCCCGGAGGCCGTGCGGGTGCTTGGCGGTCCGTTTACCATAGCCCCGAGTGCTTGGACCCCTGTAAATGCTACTGTCTCCTGAAATTCTGACCATACCCTTCTGGACACCCTATGGTGCAGCGGTACCTCCACACCGCGGGTGAGGCGGGACCCATGCCCAGGAAGGGGCCTCGAGGTCGGGCACGAGCCGGGGAGCGATAGGATTGGATCTGCCACCCTGGTGTAAAAAGTTGGACTTAGAAAAATTTTTGGACTTAGAAAAATTTTCACAGGTCAAATCCTCCTGGAGGAATTGGGCCTCAGGCTGACCAGATGCACTCTCCTTGGCCACGTTCGCCCTGCACCAGCGATCACAGCCCTGGAGGTCAGAATTTTTGGACCTTTCACTCTGCACTCACAGGCCGAATCCTTCTGGAGGAAATGGGTCCAAGCCCACCCCAGGCACTTCAGGTCGGCCACACTAGGCACCCACACCCACGGTCACACCCCTGGAGGTCAGATTTTTGGGACTTTAAAATGTTTTGGGACTCAGAAAATATTAGAGCTCCCAGCTCATGCGCAGACCGAATCCTCCCGGAGGAATTGGCTTCTAGCTCAGACCAGACACCTCAGGTCAGCCACACTTGGCACCCCCACTCGCGGTCACACCACTGGAGGTCAGATTTTTGGGACTTTGAAATGTTTTGGGACTCAGAAAATATTAGGGCTACCAGCTCATGCGCAGGCCGAATCCTCCTGGAGGAATTGGCTTCTAGCCCAGCCCAGGCACCTCAGGACGGCCACACTAGGCACCCCCACTCGCGGTCACACCCCTAGTTTTGAGACTTTGAAAATTTTTGGGACTTTGAAATATTTTGGGACTCAGAAAATATTAGGGCTCTCAGCTCATGCGCAGGCCAAATCCTCCTGGAGGAATTGGCTTCTAGCCCAACCCAGGCACCTCAGGTCAGCCACACTAGGCACCCACACCCACAATCACAGCCCTGGAGGTCAGCATTTTTGGACTTAGAAAAATTTTCACTCTGCACTCACAGGCCGAATTTACCTAGAGGAAATGGGTCCTAGCCCAGCCCAGGCAGCTCAGGTCAGCCACACTAGGCACCCCAACCCGCGGTCAGACCCCTGGAGGTCAGATTTTTGGGACTTTGAAATGTTTCGGGACTTTGAAAATTTTTAGGGCTACCAGCTCATGCACAGGCCGAATCCTCCTGGAGGAATTGGATTCTCCTTGACCCCAGACACCTCAGGTCGGCCACACTAGGCACCCAAACCCGCGGTCACACCCCTGGAGGTCAGATTTTGAATGATATTCTTTCGCCCATATCTCGGCCACTGTTGGTCCCCAAATTTCGCAGAGGTGTTCGGGGGAAGGCACCGGACCCGATGCCACCGGCCCTCTAGCCCAAACGGCCACGGAGATACACCGGCTCAAACCCAAGGGGCAGTAGCACCACTCGCACCCCGCCCCACAGGCCTCCCTACTCGGCCCCTGGCACCAGCCTCTCCCCGGGGCTTAAACCTCCAGGACCTCGCCCACTTCCACAGCTGGAAGTTGGAGTTTGGCCACAGCCCACGGGCCCCGATGGGGCATCCATGGATCAGCACCTTGCTCGCTCCCAGTGTTTCGGCGACTTTCTTTCTTATGGGCTGGTACCGTTTGATTTTTTCCTTCTGCGCCACGATCAGTGTGTCGCAGGCATACTCGAACCGCACAGTAACGTCTACCACTAGAGCGGTAGAATCCCTGAGCAGGACCAGATCGGGCCTACTCACCAACCCGCTGGGAGTGGCAAAGGACCTTTCTCTGAATACCGTCCAGCCCAGACTCTCCGACTCTTTCGCCAGTAGGTCACATATCTTATTGTGCCGCGTTGCCCGAGGCCCCTGAAACGCCGGGCACTGACCCAATATATGTAAGCAGGATTCCAATCTGTTCTGACAGTGCCTGCAGGTGGCCGCCGCCAAGTCCCTGCCACGACACGCAAACTCTCTGGTCGGATATACGTTAGCTCGAACCAGGAGGCCCGCAATGATTTGCCTCTGTCTGAACCCCCGCGGGTCAGACAACCGCGCGTTGCTCACCTTGGAGCCACCGAAGCTGAGCGTCCCCACATCCTGCACCGGGAGAGCCGCCCAAGACAGAAATTCCTTCTGCCGCCAGTCACAAGGGAGCGGACACCTAGGAGTCAGCGAGCTGGTTTCCCCTCTGACCGTGCCGCCCTCCCGATCCGAGTCCCCCCCCCCATGAAGCGATGCCGCAGCACCATCTCCACCAGGAAGGGCGGGGAGATTGTCAGAGTTTCCACTAGCTCTCCTCCATAGCTCTTTGAACTCGCCCTCCGCCGTCACTTCTGCCGTTAGCGTTCGAATCAACTCATCAAAGGAGTTGAGCAGCCTGAATAGGTGCCTTGCTTGGATCGAGGGGATGAGACTTTCCAATTTCTGCACGCCCAAACCCCCGTCTTGACAACGCGCATAGATCAGTCCGTCACAGGTCGACTGTGGGAGGTGCAACCAATCCTTCACAGTTTTTCTGATTTTCCCATTGAGGGTTGTCAGTGTCAGTCCCGCCACGCTGCAGTGATCCAGCCTTTGGTAGGGCTTCAGAGGGGCTCGTTTGATCCTCTCGATCCACTGATCCAACTCGACACCCCGCGAGGGGCCGACCATGACTCCCAAATACCTCTCCGACTGACCCGGTTCGATCATGTGCAGCTGGCTGCCATTAATCTCCCACGGAGAACAGTCATTGACGGTATATGAGCCCGCCGCTGGTCGAATGAGAAAACCATGGCACTTGCTTGGCTGGACCCTCAGACCTGACACGCCACTATACTGTTCGAGGACCCGGATGTTCCGCAACATACCATCCCAAGACCTGCTCACCATCACCAGATCATCCGCAAACGCCATAGACGCCATGCTCTGATCACGCACTGAGTAACCACTTCCATGCGTTTCGAGGGCCTGGATCAGGGGATCCGGGGATCAGGGGATCCAGGGCGATGTTGAACAGAAGCGGGGACATGGGATCCCCCTGTTTTACACCTACCCTCATGCACATTCCTCGCCCTTAGAACAGACAGGAGATGTTCGTGCGAGACGGAGTCAAACGCCTTCGCGAAGTCTACAAAGACTACTGCCAGTTGGTTGCGTTCCTTCTTGGCATGCTCAATGAAGCCCTCCAGCATCCTAATGTTCTCAGAGCACCCGGGGGCTTCGATGAAGCCCCTTTGTCTAGGATGGATAGGACACGCGCGCGAGCCTCCTTGTCAGGATCCTAGAGAAAAGTCTCAAGACCACAGATCCAATGGTTATCGGCCTCCAGCAGCTGACATCCAAACGCCCTGCGGACGCGGTCTTTTAAGCACCTCGTTTGCCGTGATGAGGCCCTCAAAGTGCCCATTGTCAGCGTCGGGAGCCACCGCGAACAACCCCAGCCTCTGGAAGGATCCCTCTGTGCCTGCCCACCGCGACCTGAAGAACTCGAAGAGCTCTCCCATTGGAACAGGACATCGTTCACCTTCCGCGCCATCCAGGACCAATGTAGCAAGCTTAGAGCGTGCCTTCTCGTACAACCGCTGATGTCCCCTGTAGGCACGCCGCTTAGCTGCGGGTCTCCGTTCCCAGGCTCTCTGGGGTTCGTTTCTGCCCTCGCGTCTCCTTCTAGGCTCTCCGGGACCAAGAACATTAAAGCGGACGCTCTCTCCCGTCCCCACGACGTGGAGGAATCTCGAGAAACTCCTGAGAACATTCTCCCTTCCACTTTGTTCGTCTCGCCAATTCAGTGGGAGGTGGAGGAAGAGATTCAGCAAAACACGAACACTGGACCACGAACCTCCTCCAGAATGCCCGGCGAATCGTGTCTTCATCCCCTCATCTCAGCGAGACGCTCTCCTCCATCAGGTACACACCTCACTGGGCACTGGTCACCCTGGGGCCAATCAAACCCTCTCACTACTGGAAGAACGCTTCTGGTGGCCACGTATGGCCGAACAAATCAGAAGGTACGTGAGAGAATGCCGGGACTGCGCCGCTACTAAATCCGCAAGACACCTGCCAACAGGAAAGCAGTTACCCCTTCCAGTTCCCCGGTGTCCCTGGTCACACCTAGGACTGGATTTTGTCACTGATCTCCCCTGCTCCAACGGTCACACCTCCATCCTAGTAATAGTTGACCAGTTTTCCAAGTCATGCCGTCTAGTTCCCTTACGAGGACTCGCCTCAGCTAAAGAAACGGCCGAGATTCTGTTCAACCAGGTTTTTAGGGTTTTTGGAATCCCCGAGGACATTGTCTCCGATCGAGGACCTCAATTCATCTCCAAGTTCTGGAAGGCCTTCTTCCAACTTCTAGGTGTGACCATCAGTCTATCTTCTGGATACCACCCTCAAAGTAACGGACAAACTGAACATAAAATCCAAGAAATAGGCAGATACCTCCGTACCTTCTGCCACGACCGCCAGCACTCCTGGAACCAGTTCATCGCCTGGGCCGAGTATGCACAGAACTCCCTCCATCAACCCACCACAGGACTCACCCCCTTCCAGTGAGTACTTGGCTATCAACCACTTGCCATTGCAATTGATGAGGCAATTCTCCTAGTCGAATGAGCCCTGAATCCTAGAGGCAAAGTGTGACCATGCGCCTCGTAGACAGGGGCAATAGCATCTCTTACCCAATGTGACAATGTTTGTCTAGTGGCGGCCGCCCTTCGGCTGCGACCCATAACATATAAGAACCTGCTCTGATGTATGCCACTGGCTAGCGCGTTGGATTTACTGTAAATCTGAAGAGCACGAACTGGACACAGTAAGTGAAGTCTTTCCTGCTCCGGAGCTGTAAATGGCGGAGGACAAAGGCTTCGAGAACAACTGGGTGCATAGTCGAGAATGGAACCTTCAGAAGATAGTTAGGGTGAGGATGCAGAATAGCTTTGACTAGCCCAGGGGCAAAGTCTAAGCAAGATGGGGAGGCCTGCAAATCTCCAATTCTCTTCAGAGAAGTAATGGCCATGAGAAAAATCTATCTTAAGGGTCAGAAGCCTGACAGGCGCTGACTCTAGTGGTTCAAAAGGGGGTGTCAACCAACCCCTCTGGCACAATAGCTAGATCCCAAGAAGGGACTGTCGCTCTAGTGGGCAGTCAATTTTCTTGTAGCAACTCCAGCACTGAAACAATTTGGCAGTGGACTGGGTCTACATGTTTTACTATGCACCAATTTTCAATACACTCCATTTGAGGGCATATGTTCTTCTAGTGGAGGAAGTCCTAGCACTTAGTATAGTTTCAATTACACTGCCTGGAAGACTCTTTTCACTGGTTCCCCTCAGGGGCCAGACGTGAAGGTAGAAGAGCTCAGGCCGGGGATGGAATGTCGTCCCCTGCACCTGAGACAGAAGCTCCCTCCTCACAGGAGAGATATTAGATCTGAACACCACACACTGGTCGGCCAACGGGGCTCTATCAATACGAGGCGCAAGGCTTGTTGACAGACCTTTGCCAGGACTCCCGAGAGCAGAGCTACGGGAGAAAATGCATAAGACGCAGTCTGGGCCACGTATGGGCCATCGCCTGACTACTTCGGGGTGGGGTTTCTAAACCCCATGTGTCACAGCTTGCCTGAACAGCAAGTCTGCTCCCATATTCATATGCCCTGGAATGTAAAATCGTCCTGAGGGACAGGAACTTGACCTGTGCCCCAAAGCAGAATCTGGTGCACTAGCTTTTCCCAGCGGCGTGAGCACAGTCTGCCCAGGCGATTATTTACGAGACTACCGAGTGTTGTCCACCTGCACTAGGACATGGTAGCCTCTCAGCTGCTGGAGGGAGTATTTCAGGGCCAGAAATAGAGTCATCATTTCGAGGCAATTGATGTGCCACGCGAGAAGATGACCTCTCCAGATCCCTTGGGCTGGACGGCCATCTAAAACCGGACCCCAGCCCATGAGGGAAGCTCGTTAGCAGTTTGCGATGACAACACGGACCTAGAGTGGGACCCAAAGTCAAAAACCGGGGTCTGAACCACATAGAAAGGGTATGAAGCGCTTGGCGCGTAACCCTTATTGACTCTGGGAATTGGCCTTTGGATAAAATCCCCTGGCTTTTAGCCACAACTGAAGCGATCTCATGTGCAGAAGGTCCAAGGGTATCACCGTGGAAACAGCTGCCATGAGACCTAACACTCTCTGAAAGTAGTAAAAGTTACTTTCTGGCCTAGCTTGATCTCCTTTAGGGTATTGAGAATGGATTCGACATGCACAGGAGACAGCTGTGCCCGCATTGGACGCCCATGTCATACTTGAGCAGGAAAGAGAACGCTTTCCGTGGCGTTGAGCCTCAATCCTAAGAATTGAAGTGAGCTAGGATGACATCTCAATGTCGAAGCGCTAGCTGCGAAGAAGTCGTCTGTGTAATTTAGGATACGGATGCCCTGGAATCATAGAGCCAGGGCTGCATCCGTACATTTTATATATGTGCGGGGTGACATGGCTAGGCCTAATTGAAGGACCTGATACTGGTAGGCTTCAAAAAAAGTGAACCTCAGGAACTTCCTGTGTTGTGGCAATATTTCCGTATGCAAATATCCGTCCTTCAGGTCGATTGTCACAAACCAATCCTCTGGTTGGATTTAAGAAACAATAATTTTGGCTGTCAACATTCTGATATTCAGCCCATAAAGATGTTCGGCATCCTGAAACATGGCAGGAAGGAACTGAACACCTAACATTTCGCTGGAGACCGCTGCTCCCTGAAACACCAGTGGTGGCGGAGATTGAACCACGGCCTCCTGAGGGTGCCAGGAAGGAGTCTATATTCCTTATTGGAAACTTTTACACGCACCTCCCCAGGGGGAGACACCCCCATGGTCCTAGGCACGTAAGCCTCAGGACTCCCTTTTTAGAGGAGATGATGCTCCTCAGGTCTGGCCTCTTTGAGACGGACTGCGAAGCGCGGCGAGTCCCGCCCCAATCTCTACGAGGGGGTGCTAGGCTCGACACACTCTCCTTTTGTGCTTCACGCCTGGCGAGAACTGGACCTGGTCAGGACTGGGTGGCCGACAGTCCCGACCCCTGACCACGGCGGGGGAGAAGCCTCACAGCCTGCTCATAGAGCTTTCCCTCCCGAAACCTAGTGACAGCGGTGTTTACAGCTTCGCCAAAAAGGCCGGAAGGCGAGATGGGGGCATCATGGAGAAAGACGCGATCCCTGTCCTTGATGTCCGTGAGATTAGGCCACAGCTGTTTCTCCGTGGTGACTATGGCAGCCATAGAACGGCCGATAGCACAGGCTGTCTGCTTGGTGGCACGGAGAAATAAATCTGTGGTTCGGCGTCATCGATAGACTCGCCAGTGCTCAGATCTCTCAGTAGGTCAGCCTGGTATGCCTGCAAAGCCATTGTGTGCCGGGCAGCACCAGCCTGACCCGCTGCCTAAAAAAGCTTTTTCCACCAACGAAGATATTAGTCTACATGGCTTGGTGGGGAGTGTGGATTTTTTCAGGGAGGATGAGCTCCCAGGAAAGAGATAGTCCGCAAACGTCTCTTCAATCTGGGGCATCATCATCATCATAAAAACCGCGCTTTTCGCATCATCGACATTCGAATCAATGTCAATAGCACAAAAACAGGGGATAAATACGGCTTATTCCATGAAAGAGTTTACTCATCATGGAGGTTGCCAAGAAGGGGAGGGGCCATCGTTGAGGCCCCTCCTCCGGCCACCCGACAGAAACCTGTCATCTAACTTTGAGCATTTGGGGGATTTTATTATTTTTTGATTATTTTTTTTACGGCGAATCAAGGTGTACGCGTTCGACCGCGCGCGTTACCACCTCAAATAACAACTGATACGCTCGTTCATCAAAGAGGAGCGCTCTGAAGTGATAGTTTCTATCTCCGCGGAAGCGAGAGAGAAAGTTTCTTCCGCCCCTTCACAAGAAACGCCAGCGCACGTGTGAGAAGTGAACGGTAAAGGCTCATAATCCGTCGAGAGAGCGAGAGA
Organism: Dinotopterus cunningtoni; assembly: GCA_028565755.1. NCBI lineage: Eukaryota > Metazoa > Chordata > Actinopteri > Siluriformes > Clariidae > Dinotopterus > Dinotopterus cunningtoni. The sequence goes on along the minus strand of JAOTRS010139237.1, from coordinate 1,849 downwards.
AAAGGAAGTTCCCTTTCAAAAGCTACACTCGATGCTGCGTGGAAACGCTATGGGAACATCTTTTTGTGTTGCCGGTTGTGAAGCATTTGTGTATCAAACGCCAAATTTTTGGCTTATATAACCTCGGTCAGGTGACGTCATCTGATGAAGTGCACCTGCAGGTTATAAATAGGAGTAAACCGGAAACATTCCTCAGATCTTTTTGTCTTCAGGACTGCATTGTGTTCGCGTGTGTGTGTGCAAGCGAGTTTAAAAGTGTTAACTCACCGATATGGTGGAGTTTGTTAGGAGATCCATACCTCCACATGATAAATCTCTTTTGGAGCGCGATCTCCACACCTTTATTTCGAGTGCTTCGCGTGCGGCGCATTCCTGGGTTTAAACAGTGCAATCTGGCAGACGCACACAAGACGGAATTCCCCCTTTCTCTTGTGCTCTCGCCGGATCAGGAAGTTTTCTGATCTCTCTCCTGGGACATCATCCTCCCTGAAAAAGCCAACACTCCCCACCAAGCCGCGTAGACTGACATCTTCCCAGGTGGGGAAAAGCTTTCAGGCAGCAGGTCAAGCTGGTGCTCCACTGCACACCATGGTGGTTTTTGCAGGCTTACCAGGCTGACCTGCTGAAAGACTTGAGCACTGGCGGGGCTCTTCATCATAGGGCGTTCCTGGAACTACGCCGAGCCACAGACCTGTCTCTTCGTGCAACAAAGCAGACTATCGGCCGTTTTATGGCTGCGATGGTTTCCGCGGAGAGGCACCTGTGGCTAAATCTCATGGGTATCAAGGATAAGTATCGTGCGTTCCTCCTTGATGCCCCCATCTCGCCTTCCGGCCTGTTTGGCGACGCCGTTAACTCCGTCACCACTAGGTTGGTGAGGTGAGTTTTATATGAACGGGAGGTGAAATTATATGAATAAGCCTTCGGGAAATTCCTTCCCTGCCGTGCTCAAGAGTCGGGACTGTCCACCCAGTCCCAACCTGGTCTGACTCTTGCGAAGCGTGAAGCACAGAAAGAGAGTGTTATGAGCCGGGCACCCCCTCGTAAAACTGGGGTGCGGCGTGCCGCGCTTCGCAATCCGCCTCAAAGAAGTCGGACCTACGTACTGTCTTCTTAACGAAGAAGTCCTGAGACTCATTCGCCCAGGACCGTGGGGGTGGCACCCCCTGGGGAGGGCGCGTAAAATTCCTTTTAAGAATGAAGTGTTCTCCCTGGCACCCCCAGGAGGTCGGTGTTCATGCTCCGCCACCACTGGTGTTTCGGGCAACACCGGTCTCCAACAAAAGGTTAGTTCTTCGGTCATTTCCTGCCATGTTTCAGGATGCCGAACATCTAACACCCCGCCAGTCTAACCGAGCTGCCAAAAATTGTGCCCCTTTTGGCGAAACTGGCAGCGTGGAAGCTACTTCCAGGTATATCTCCTTGGGTACTAAGCACTGTAGAGAGAGGCTACAGGATTCAGTTTGCACATCGCCCTCCGAGTTTCAACGGCGTGGTCTCCACTTCCGTGAAACCGGAAAGGGCGCACCTGCTGACTCTAGAATTATATATGTTGCTGGAAAAAAGGGGCCATAGAATATGTTCCCCTACCGGACAGAGAATCAGGTTACTACAGTTGGTATTTCTTGGTTCCCAAGAAAAACGGAGGGCTGCGTCCAATTTCAGATCTTGCGGGCTGAACCGCTATCTGAAAAGGTACAGATTCAAAATGTTGAATGTCAAAATGATTGTTTCTCAAATCCAACCAGAGCATTGGTTTGTGACAAATTGGTTTGCCACAACACAGGAAGTTCCTGAGGTTCGCTTTTGGGGGCGAAGCTTACCAGTATCGGGTCCTTCCATTTGGCCT
>JAOTRS010139196.1:0-12791 GCA_028565755.1 Dinotopterus cunningtoni | reverse complement strand
ATTAATGACTGAAAAATTGGTCCACATCATTAACCCACTACTACACCCCCGGTGGTTGGGTAATGCAACAGCATACAGAAATGTAGTGAAGTAAAAGTACAGATATTTGCTGTACTTTTGAGCGGAGTAAAAGTACAAAACTGTCCACTAATAAAAATACTCAAGTAAAGGAGATATAAGTGGAATATATACTTAAGTACGGTACTGAAGAACATGTAGAGAGTTACACCCCCTCTCTGGTGGGGACACAAACTTAACCCCCACTGTGTTAGTGTTAGTCTTACTTTAACATACCCATGATTGTCATATTACAGTTCTGATTCTCTAACCGAGATGCTAAGATGAAGTGCTGAATGTTCTGTCACGTGGACATGAACACGGACCCTCTGTATTATACCGACCTGAACCGGCGACATGAAAGAGACTCAGCTCCTTTTTAATGCTAATATTGTCACATCAAAAGTATTCAATTAAAAGACCATAAGAGGCCAATGCAAATGATGCTCTTGGCCGCGAGAAGGTAAGCAAGCAAAAAAGGACCTCATATTTTTATAACAGTTTGAGATTAAATAAAGTGCTGGTTTTCGCAAGGGTTAAAGAGCTGGAGTGTGTGTTAAAGCTTGAGAAACACCCACAGATTTAACTTTGTTAGCAGATCGAACCTGAATCTTCTATGGAAGCGAAATTATATCGATGCTCTCGCTTTTCTGTATTCAAAGCAGGTCTGCGAATGTTGATTTGTTGGGTTTGCTTTTACACCAATACACGAGGGTCAGAGCATGTTTGGAATTCAGAGCCTGAGAAAGTCTGAAGAGACATAGCGCAACATTTCTGACGTGCTAATGGACGAGCTGACTCACTCAGCATGTAGGCGCACGTTGGAAGCTAATGATGAGAGTGGAAACACCTTGCTGAAAGGCTGCTGAAGAGGATGAATCACCAGCGCCAAACTCCTGCGAGCGCACGAGTCAATCTATACTCGAGATACTTTTCCAGAGGATGTTTTAATAGGAAATGAGAGAGCACTGCGTTTACAGCTTTAAGTACTCTATACAGTATACGGAAAACCCAAACATTACTGCGACATTAAGCGATGTGTGACAAGATACACTATATGGGCAAAAGTATTTGGCCAACCTTGTTAATTATTGAATTCAAGTGTTTCAATCCCCAGTGAAGGGCCATTTGTAATGCTTCAGACATCTTGGACAATCCTATGCTTCCAACTGTGCAGCAAGTATGGGGAAGGCCCTTTTCTATTTCAACATGACTATGTCCAAGTGCACAAAGCAAGGACTATAAAGACATAAAGAACTTGACTGGCCCTAACACAGAGCCCTGTGACTTCAAACCCATCGAGCTACCTTTTGGGGGAATTGAAATGGAGATTGTGAGCCAGACTTTCTCGTCCAACATCAGTGCCTAACCTCATAAATGCTTTACAGAATGAATTCCCACAGAAACACTCCAAAATCTTGTGGACAGCCTTCCAAGAAAAGTGGAAGCTGTTATAGCTGCAAAAGAGGGATCGACTCCATACTGAAGTGTATGTATTTGGATACAATGTCATTGCAGGTTTGGCAGAATACATACGCTGTGTGCAGGAAGCTGTTATGTCTATCCTGATCTCCGATCGGAAATCTAAACACTGTTAGAAACCTAAGGGACGGTGGAAGTGACATAAATCGTTATCAATGCTCCAAACAAAGGATCAAATTTCTTCGCATTGAAGTTGTATACACATAGTTGTGTTCGGGTCATTCCTTCAACGATAGCTCAACTTCATTTTATTAGTTATTTCAACTTTCAGAAACATTTTTGACCTGACAGAAAGCGACATCACAACTTTGTATGACTACATTACAACTCTGATCCAAGAATACAAATAAACAAGTGTGACAAAGAAGACCTGTCGCATTTTCCCCAGAATGCTCAGTAAAAGCTACCGGCTTTACGTAAAAATCTGCATAAACGTTTATCTGACAACTACAATTATTATTTTTTAAAAGCAAGGAGTTGTCACACCAGATACTGACTGTTTATTTTATTAATGTTTAGTGCTCTTTGTTGAAGTTTCTTTTATACAGAAATGTTTAAGATTGATTCAAAATGTACAAGTAGGTAATAAGTAAGAATAATATTCATAACAATGACGATCGATACCGTGATCGTCTTGGCCTATCTATAAAAAATGATTTTTTCAAATTGTTTGGTGCAGCCTGTTCTTTTAGTATGCTAATAAGCCACAACCTCTCTTTCACGGCACCCAGATCATGTGACCTGAGACCTAATTATAATTTTCATGGCGGACACAGAGACATAAGCGGAAACTTTATGCGGAATCTGTCTAGAAAAATCTTAGCTTGTTTTGGTTTCGGACATCTTGTTTGTTTTGACACTTGTCCTTGTCTGTCATGTGACCATTGCATTTGCATACTCATTAATATTCATTAGCGTCTGCCAAAGATGGGCATGTACACAGGATCAGCCTTGTCTAAATTGTTTCACTGTTTATACAACACATTGTATTTGCTTATAGTGACTTTATTTTTTTTTCTTTTCATTTATTAATATACATTCTAACATGGTTAATATACATTTTGAGAACCAAAATGTCAATCTTTAATTTCATTATTTTCTAAAACATTATCGACATCTTTACCTGGCTCATTACGCAACATTTTATTTTGTTAACAAATCACACAAATAAATGATTTCATGCGTAATTTTTGGTGCAGAATTATTTAAAAACTATAACGCTGAAGTGTATACAGCATAGAAAGTCACTTGTGGAGGAGTTCAGCTGAATGATGAATCTTCCCGACTTGCTCCACATTACACACTTGTCGGCTGCACTATGATTTACACTGATGTGTATATTTTTCAGAACTGAAACGTCTCCACGAGTGTGTGCTACATCTTAGAGTTATTACAAAAGCACGAGTCATACCATCAGTCATCCATTGTCAATCACACACCACATAACTAACACGTCTTTCATCACCGAGCCGTCGTTCCCAAGATAAGCGAGACCATCGTGTAAAAATAAGCAGTGCTATAAGCAGCTGTTGGCTGTTGTGATGCTTTTGCTAAAGACGTGTGTTTCATTTAATCTACTCTACCAAAAATAAGACAGATATAACTTCAAGCGGATCCTGCTTCTCTAAAGTCGTTTGAAAAAAAAAAAAAAAAAAAAAACTCTGTTTGTTCTCTGGAAAGGAAAAAAACTTTCTCGCCTTTGAAAAGCTGCATGACGGGTCGAGATCAAATTGCTAGAACTTTTGGTGCAAACCCTTGGAGCTGATGAGAGCAACCACGAGCAGATGAATTCATCTGCCTGAGAAGCCAGAACGCTTATTTTTGAGCTTCGTAAGGCCTCTGTACTCGAGGGAACGCCACACAGTTAGATTAGATCAGAAACACATGCCCTTGGCCACGCTGCGGTTTCTAAAATAACGCCATGATGCACTGGAGAACTGTTTTCATTCTAACTGTTCGGAAGGAAAACAGAGTAACTGAATGAATTAAGCTTATTGAAAAATGATGTCAAGATCACAGCAGATATTTTAGATTTGGATCAAAAAGAGTCATGCTGGTAAAGGATTGTACAGCAGCACAAACATTGAAGAACCGATTGTACACCAACATGATGGCTGTAGAAGCCCTAAGTGCTACTAGTACACTGTGAAGACTGATCACATAATCAGATAATGAATACTAACGCTGCGAAACATTGTCTCGGTTTAATTCAAACTGGGCATTGCCATTTTTTATTAAAAACACTGTTGTCTAATTCGTCTTAAGCAGCTATATTTCTGACAGTTTTAAAGCATAGAAAACTACTAAGAGTATGTAATATGCTTTGAAATGCTGTTCAAATTGTATTGTTGATTTTGTTTTTTGTCATCTTGCACACTCCAGTCCAGCAGATGGCAGTAATGCACAAACCACCCATAAATTAAAAACTAGAAGACGAAGCGATACTCTCATTTTTTTCCAATGGAAAACCTCCGGCTCTGAAAAATGAGCCCAAAGTGGAAGTACCGAAACATGCAGTTCTGTGAATGTCCACCGGGGGCCGGATCCTAAAGTGAGTCAATCCCCATTTAGAACAACATTAAAATATTAAAATCTGTCCAAATTAAAATGTCCATTTGTGACAATTGTACAGAGGTGGATTTATATGCATCTCATGAGTTAAAAATTATATTAAGCAATAAGTTTACCCATAATTAGGGGCGTGGCCAATTTGACTCACAGAGGCATCGCAGGTGTCAAACCGCTAGCTGGCTGATATGCAGCACTTTTGCTAACTAGAATCGTTGACGTTTAACTTACAGTACCACAGGCCAATCTATCGCAGGGCACACACACATATACACACTCACACACTCATTCACACACTAGGGGCAATTTTTGGGAACGCCAATTAGCCTAACCTTCACGTCATTGGATTGTGGGTGGAAAACCACCAAGCACGGGGAGAACATGGAACCTGGATGGGAATCGAACCCAGACCCTGGAGGTGCAAGGCGACAGCTAACCACTGAGCCGTGAATCGATTCTGAATAAAAAACTGAGCCAACAATTCAATTAACTGAGTCGATCAACAAAAGAATGTTTAAATCGCACAGCTCTAAATAATATGTGCTAATAACAATAAATCAGGACGTGCTTGTTAATACAAGATAATGATGTTCCCGTTACAGATCTAAAACGAAAGCAGTTCGAGAACACTACGGACGGGTTTCGTAGAGAACGTCACGCCTGTTTTCCTCAAGCAAAGTCTCACCCTGGTGCAACTAAACAGGGAGGTGTAAATTCCCACACCAATTTGCAATGCTTTTTATATTGGGAGAGCGAGCAGCGGGGCTGCATCGGGGGCAAATGTGGGGAGGCTAAAAAGCCTGCGAGTACACAAACTTGTGCACACAGACACATGCAGTAAACACACGCCCATCATTCTGTGATAAAATGTATGAACTGAAATTCGCTGCAATTATTAGGACTACTATTTGTTTCCGTCTTTTCAGACTTATCACAGCTCAAATTAAAGAAAAAGCTAAAAAAAATGATCAGAGTCATCATAACCTGGTCGACCTGAGCCTTCTGAAAAACCTGATCATGCTGTTTGAAGATCTGTTGAGAAAACAACAACAATCTCAATCTAAACGTACTAATGGCTCTAAACCTGTCTGATCATGAAAAAACAATAAAAGTATATATTTACTTCTTGCATGTGTGCGTTTGTGTATAAATGGAAACTAATGCATACAGTATGCATCTACACACACGACAGCTTTTGTTGTCGTCTGAAAGCTACATCCCTCTATCTCTTAAATCTATGAGTGGTGTTCGAGTCAAACCGGGACTTGTGACAGCACAGAAAAACAGAACACAGTTATAAAGCAAACGTTTGGAAATGGACTGAAGAGAGGTCAGGACTGTACAGGGATTGTGGCAATAACTCCCAGGCGAGTTCCTGTATTGTACGAGCAGTGCGGTGGGCAGTATGTATAGAATTTCTTTGGTGATTAAACCGTCTGATTTTTCCTGGGAGTTCCTGGGAGGCCGGTGTTTCAGGCGTACTGAGAAAACATTCTGAAACACTGCGCTACGTGCATTAGTGTAGCAGGGGATTAATTAAAGAAATAAAGCAAGTTCTACTCTCATAACTGTGTTCTGTCATTCTGCACAATCAAAAGTCCCGCTTTGACTTGAACGCCCCTCATGTCAATGTAATGTAACATGCGTATTTGCTTGGTGTCAGTCACACTGAATCTATAAAGGTGTTACCTGGCTGGATGGTTCATTCCTTCCCGTGTGAGACCTGAAGCTCTCCAACAGGCGTGAGTTCGAGCGCCCGGACACATCGGCAGTGCTGATATCGTTGCTTAGCGCTACGGAGTGACCGGTGACTGGACACTCCTCCGTCGGCGTGCCCAGTGGAGAGCTGGGCTCTGGATGTGTAGCCTCGGTCTCCATGGAAGAGTAGCCATTTTCATGCTTGTGATCTCGGACGCCGTTTCTGTCCTTGCTACTGTCTCGGCTAAACGAGGAGCGAGAGATGACGCCAAACTTGCGGGTCCGCTTGCCGTTCCGAGCGGGACTGCCGACCGCAGGCTCTGAACGTGCGCCGCCGCAGTGCTCGGTGGGAATTTCCGCGCAAACACCGCTGCCGTTGCATGCAGGGAGAGGGGCTTTGCGCTTGATCCTCCGCAACATGATCAGGTAGACGTAGCCGCCATTCCAGCACTGGTCCGCCAGGTAGCTGAGGAGAAAGGAGGAAGAAAATGAAATGCAGTGAATTGAATGCAAGACAAGCTGGAAAATTCCTTTAAACCGCATTTTTTCCCCCGTAACATAAAACTAGTTCAGAGTCTATGAGTAACATCAGTGATGGAGGTTTGTACAGTGAGTCAAGGAATTTATTTTAATTAAACGTAGTGCTTATATACAGTAGGTGCTGGAAAACACCCCTTAAAGCAAATCACTCTCATCAGTATCTACCTGCAGTCAGATCTCATATTCGTGTGATACTATTGGTCCCTGCAAACCCAGTGTTTCCCGATTAACAGTACAGGCGTTACAGGCCGCCACGCCAACGAGACCCCCACCATGCCAAACCTTAGGGCACAAGACGGGGTACACCCTGGACGGGGGTGCCAATCCATCGCAGGGCGCACACACACTCATTCACACACTACAGGAAATTTGGGAGCGCCAATTAGCCTAACCGGCATGTCTTTAGACTGTGGGAGGAAACCAGAGTACCCGGAGGAAACCCACCAAGCTCCATGTGCACAGAATGCGGGAATCAAACCTGGCCGGGAATCGAATCCAGACCTTGGAGGTGCAAGGCAACAGTGCTAACCCCTAAGTCACAGTGCAACCGGACGGGTCGGTTTGCAAAGAAAGAATTTGAACGTCAGCGTCATTAACGTGTAGGGTGATGAACGTGAGTGAGTGGCGTATATGATATCCTAGAAATCGGTGTTTTGAGAGCAAGCGAGCGAAAGTAAGAGAGAGAAAACGCATACAGTACAATACACTGCGCGGCCAATGTTGCCGTTTTAGAATGGTCAAATTATTAGCATGCATCAAGAAGCAAGACGTATTATTAGCACAGATTTTAGTGCATGCACACAAAACCTTCATCTCTAGAGGAACACTCCATCCCCTTATACCATACGGTACATATTTAAATATGTGCAACTTTCCAATCTGATTTCTACAGGAAGCTCTGGTTGTTATAACTCATACTGTAGCTGAGACAAATTCGATCAGTCATCCATCAGTCTCTAATCACAGGAAGGCCAGCAGTCATAAGGAAGTCATGTCAGACGCTATATCTACAATAGGAATCGAAGCTTTCATCATGATATATGTGATGATACCAACCTCTAAATGCAGATGGCTAATATACTGTAAGTCAAGCTTCATAATGAATAATCACGGAGCCGATGCTGCGCAAGTGTACTGTCGCTAAATATTAACTTCACTAAGTCTAACCTGCTTACGGAAAGCATGTAGTCAATCATTTCTTACTCGTTTTGCACGGTTTGGGATTTCGATGTCACATGGTGCCACATAAAAGGTGACCTTGGGACGAAAGGTCACGAGCATAAAACATAAACAAATGGAGAATTATAAAAGCTGAACATAACACACACCTCGCATCGCACTCGTTTGTTTTTTTTTTTAGAGAGACTCTGCCATGCTTACAGGAGAACAAAAGCTCTGGCTCATAGACCTCGCTAACAATGACTGGGAAACACACTAACAAAGCTTTTGCTTACAGCCACAAACAGTAAGCCTGATTTACATAGGCAGCGATGAGCTACTGAAAGAACTGTGTGTGTGTGTGTGTTTGTGAAAGAGAGAGAGACAATGTGCATATGTACCAGAGCATTACAAAAACAATTCTTTCCTAGTCTTGGTGGAAATCTCACCAACAATACCTGTGCAACAAAAACCGCGTGTTCATGGATGTGACTCGATATGAACGACTTCCTTGAAATTGTTCAATTGACCTGGACGGAAAACAAGTTGTACCTCAACAGGAAACTTTCAATGTGCTCCGTGTCCTTGTATTGTAATAGGGGTTTTTGTGTGTGTGTCGCCTAGAATTATAGGCAACACATAGGAAGCACTATACATCATCTCATGTCGACTTTATATTGATTATCAATTACATCGGTCATGGGCACCCAAGGGTCATCCATGCGTGTGGGGAGGAAAGGCTAGCCCGCCTGGTCCGACCCCACAGAAAAACCAATGCAGCACAAAGTGCTGAATCAAAAAGTCAATTCTGGCCAACGTACAGTAGAAAGGCACCAGGACACCCAGTGCACCACAGTTCACCGCAGGCAAAGACACAAAGCTGCTGAACCGACCTCCAAATTCCCCACTCCGATCATGCGTCTATGGGATGCACCAGACAATCAAGTCTGACCCACGAAGGCCCCATCCTGCGGCCCACAGCACCCGAAGGATTTGCCGTTAACTTCCCGGTGCCAGACTCCATAGCACACCCGAGAGGTTTTAGGATTCATGCCCTAAAGGAAGGAACCAGAGCTGCCCTGGGGCACAAGGGGAACCCAAAACCTAGGTGATTATAATGATAATGTTTGGGTAAATTGCTGAAAATACACTTCGGTCTCCGGCCCATGTCTGAACATTCTGACAATCTATACAAAACAACAAAGAAGTCACGTGCAGGAAACTGCAAATCTGCTGAGAAGCTGATTCCCTAAACCAGGGGCTAGTGTTTGTGCAAAAAAACGTCCAGATGTTTCAGCAGCCAAACACTTTGAATCCAGTGTTTTGAAACGGAGCTCCTCGCTACATTGAAGTTCCTTTCAGTCTGGGTGAGAGAACGCACATCCCGCCTGCCTGTGTGCATGCCAGTGCAGAAAATAACAAATCTCTGACCCAATTCTGCCATGTTTTGTCTTCCCATAATCACTCGTCCCAGCGACGTTTCCTTCCTTTCCATATAATGCAATATTATCAGATCAGTAAAACAGGAATAACGTGCAGAAATGTGCAAAGTAGCTCAAAACAAAGGAAGTCAAAATCTATAAAGAAGATATTCTGGAATACTGGATTTTTGTGTACAATATATATATATAGTGGTGTGAAGAAGTGTTTGCCCCCTTACTGATTTCTTATTTTTTTGCATCTTTGTTACACTTTATTGTTTCAGATCATCAAACAAATTTAAATATCAGTCAAAGATAACACAAGTAACCACATCATGCAGTTTTTAAATGAAGGTTTTTATTATTAAGAGAAAACAAAATCCAAAACTACATAGCCCTGTGTGAATAAGTGTTTGCCCCGCCCCCTAAACTTAATAACTGGTTGGGCCGCCCTTAGCAGCAACAGCTGCAATCAAGCGTTTTCGATAACTTACAATGTGTCTGTTACAGCGCAGTGGAGGAATTTTGGCCCACTCATCTTTGCAGAATTGTTGTAATTCAGCCACATTGGAGGGTTTTCGAGCATGAACCACTGCCTTTTAAAGGTCATGCCACAGCTTCTCAATAGGATTCAGGTCAGGACTTTGACTAGGCCACTCCAAAGTCTCCATTTTGTTTTTCTTCTGCCATTCAGAAGTGGATTTGCTGGTGTGCTTTGGATCATTGTCCTGCTGCAGAACCCAAGTTCACTTCAGCTTGAGGTCACAAACAGACGGCCGGATATTCTCCTTCAGGATATTTTGGTACACAGGCTAAATTGTGTTTCCAAATTGCCCGTAATGTGCGAGAGAATGTGTGAATGTGCATGTGTGTGCCCTGTGATGGACTAGCGCTCCGTTCAGGGCGTACCCAACCTCATGTCTGGGAGAGACACCAGACCTCCAGTAACTCAGAATGAATAAATGAATCCATATACCAACTAAAATGATGACATCACACATGATGACTTCCATGCTCTCATTATCCATTGTTTGTTGTTGTTTTAGGATTAATGAGCATTGTCCATATTTTTGCTTACCTTGTGCTAACCAAGCATACAGTAGCTCACTTCAGTTCCGTCTGACATCCTTAAATTTTTGGCCCTTTATTAAAATGTCGTCGGCTCCAATCCAATCTACTCCTTGAGCAGCACATTTATTGGCAGCTCCACAAACTGTTTTCAAAAAATTTTGAAGCACTTTTCAATTGTCCGTAAGGTCATTGTATGGTGGTTCATTCAAATTTCCCAAGAAGTTCATGGCAATGATTCGGTGCAGTTTGAGTCCGAGTTTCCTGTACTTAGCTCTGACCTCAACTTCACTAAACACATCTGGGATGAACTGGAGCTCCTCCTCTCCTAACACCAGTCCCTGATCTCACTAAAGCACTTGTGGTTGAATAAACACAAACTTTCGAAATCGAATGAGAAGCCTTCCAAGAGGAGTGGAGCTTATTACAAGAATAAAGAGGGACTAAATCTGGAACGGTTCCGGATCAGAGAAATGAGCAAATAAAACTATGATTGTGGGTGTAGTTATGCCGTCTTAAAGGTGTGTGAAATATTATGCCTATATTAATTAATCTGACAGTGGCACTAGACAGAATACAGCCCCTTGTTTGAGCTGAAACTGAAGTCTGTGTACCAGCAGTGTAGTGGTTAGTACTGTCGTCTTGCACCTCCAGGTTCCAGGTTCGATTCTTGGTGGGTTTCCTCCGGGTACTCCGGTTTCCTCAGACACTCCAAAGTATCTGTAGCCAGGAGTCTAGAGAGCAGATGCCATTCCTGAACAAAACTGGAATTTATAATCCTGGCCGTAACTGGTGCAGGATCAGTCTGTAACTGTGCGCAAGATTTTTTCGATTAAATTTCAAGCAGCGTGTATAAAAATGGTACGGTGTACGGTGCAGTATAGCGCGGTAAACAGTTCAGGAAGCAATGCTTTAAGCGTTGTGTAGAGACACACTCACAGACACACCGTGGGCCGGGTGGCGTCAGCAAAAATACAGCCCTCTAGACGCCCCCTCACTCCACCTCTATTGCAGATACAGTATAACTGCATGCACACTTGGTGAAACAGCAGCAGCAGGCAGTCTAGGGAGGTTAAATTGTGATGTAATTCGTTTTTTTACAATGAGGTCAGTCACCAACACCTGCCAAACTGCAACCACTGGCAATTACAGTGACCAGGCCAAAACGCAGACCGAAACCATAATTATGCTGAATAGCATGGACATGATTATGACCACAACCGAAACTGGATGAAACTATATTATTGATGCTAGTATCTGCACTCTTACATTAATCACAGTGACACTAGATCATCATGGACGTCTGTGAGCTCAGGCAAAGCAGACGGAACGGACAGCACTTTCCTCCGCGAGTGTTACGTCACCCCGACTCTAACCAGACTGTAGTACTATTGACCTCTTTTTAAGTGACGTGCTTATCAATAGATTACATTATTCTACAGTGGTTTCTCAGCAGACAAATAACACACGCCTTAAGAAGTGTAATTTCGCAAGAAATTGGCCTGGCAGTGCGAAGCATTTGTGGCATCTGGGCTGCCGAAGCGAACGCCGTTTGTTGAACGCATGTCCGGCTCGTGCCTATGTTGCGCATGCGCAGAGGTTGCATGTACGTCCTAGGTTCGTTCAAAACGTTTTTGCAAAAGCCAAGTGAAGCTTTTTTTCTTTTTGCATTTTGTGCAAGAAACGAGGATGTAGCAAAAGGAAAAAACGAAGCCACTTTCAGTTTAGTTTTTTAAGCAGCCGGTGCCAAGAGGAATCATAAATTAAGGTTAAGTGAGGTTTAATGTCTATATATTTAATGTCTATATTAATAAAATTTCTATATATTGTACTTCATTTACATGTGTTTGCTAAATGCTTTGATTGTTTTTAAATGCAGGTCGGCACGGTCGCTTAGTGGTTAGCACTGTCGCCTCGCACCTCCAGGATCTGGGTTCGATTCCCATCTCTGTGTGCATGGAGTTTGCATGTTCTCACCCACAGTCTAAAAACATGCAGATTAGGTTAATTGGTGTTCCCAAATTGCCCGTAGTGTGTGAATGAGAGTGTGTACCCCCAAGTCTCCTGGTATAGGCGCCAGGCCTTGCAACCCTGTATAGACGATAAGTTTAAGTGTGTGAGTGATTGTTTTTATACGCAAAAATATGATTACAGTGTTAGAAATTGGTAATACTGGTAATAGTTTTGGGTGGCATGAACACATTATCTGAATTTAGATTATTTCCTATGGGAAAATATGTTTCACAATACAAATGTTTGCCTTAAGAACTCGCCTCCGGAATGGATTAAATTTGTATGCCGAGGTACCGCTGTATGTCTAACTAACTAACTAACTGAAGTGTGTAACTGAACACTGATCTTCATGCCTCATGTTGCTCTTAGATACCACTCGCTGTTAAAGCCTTGGCTCTAAATACTTTATGATACTCATAACACACTGGTGATGATTATATTCCCAAAGATTACTGTAGGATGATTTTAAATGCATGTCTGAACATCTTCCCCCAAGGACTCACCTTCTGGGAGAAAATTGTTAAAAGACGTTTAAAAGTAATGGGATTTTTTTAAAGCGCTGTAGGGCAATTCCATGCAAAGATCAGCTTTCCCATGGGAATAAAAACAGGCATCATTCATAGGGATCCTATGAATCATACGGTAAAATCCCTACATATGACAACACCATGACTAAGTCCAATGCTGAGGATCAAAAAGCTCAAAGAAGCACCAAAATCATGAAAACTATAAAGAGAGAGAAAGGAAAAGAGAGAGAGAGATGGATAAGGAGAGGAGGAGGAGGAT
>JAOTRS010139121.1:0-12798 GCA_028565755.1 Dinotopterus cunningtoni | reverse complement strand
TCTAAAAGCAGTTTAGCAGCAAACTTTGTGAAAACTAATATTTGTGTCATTCTCAAAACTTTTGGCCACGACTGTATGTACCTCATCTTTAACCAGGATTAGCCTCGTCAACCGCTGGATGCCTTATAACCACAAATTTTTTCTTTTTGTCAACTGGAAACAAATACAGATCTATGACCTTGTATGTTGCAACATTCTCATGCAAAGCAACTGTCTGGCGCAGTAAAACCACAGGATACAAGACAAAATGGTGGCTGAGTTGGATTTACATCTGGTCTGACCTCACAAGTTTCACTTTGTTAGGCAAGGTTCACATTTCGAGCCTGAAGTGATTCAACTCTTTTTTTTTTTTTTTTTCTTCTTCTTCTTTCTAACCTAATCTGACACAGATCTGACCATAAGGGCTGTCTGAACACAAAAATCTGATCTAAGTACAGGGTCAACACTCTTTCGTAAATCATACAGGGTCATAGTACTTGAAAAGAGAACAGGCAAATGGGAATTCATGCAACATTTTATGCATAAATTATTTGAAATGAATGAGAAGTCGTATTCTTAACCATATTACACGGAATGTATGGATGTGCACATGCATGCCATTTATAAAATTAGTGTCACTTATGAATGTCAACTGTCATGACATGCAAAGCCTATCTGACCGCCATAAAAAAATGTGGCTTGCAATGTAAATATAGCCTTATATGGTATATAATGTACAACCTACATTTCATTGACCCACTGTCTCTGAAATCTCAAAGTGTGATTTTTTTTTTTTTAAGCAAGGTGTACCTAGATTACCACAGTTGCAGTTCCTGACTGTTTATTCAATACTCAGGTCACACTTAGTAACTTTTAAACCAATGCTGGCAGTTCATTAACTCCTACTATTCTCATGTGCATTGCACTGTGCCCTGCTGTATTGCGCGTGTAAATGCTGTAAAGTGGCATGTCTGCTTGTTAAACCTGTGATTACAGCATTACCTTTAAACAGCATGTTGGCTCATCCTGTACTCAGGATTCAGACCTCATTAGACACACACGCTTACACATAGACAAACCCAGTGAGTGTCTCTGACATAAAACACACTCGCAGCTCCTGTGATTTGAGAGTGAATGCAGTCCGTCTGGAACTTGTGACTGGAGAGATGCCAGACAACATTACAGAGGAAAGGAGGCGTCTCATTGTTCATTGAGCCTCAATGACCCAATTCACTCACTGTATATTAACTTTTCTTAATTTGTCTCAGCATCTCTGTGCATGAAAATTTATAGAAAGTCCATGCATTATACTGTCTCAAAGAGAGAAATCATGTCTGGTGAATTAAGAAAAAATTTCTGAGAATTCAGAGGCCTCTCAACTTAGCTCCTAGGAAGCATCGGTCTTTTGCAGAAGTATGTGAATCAGATGATGCTCAAAATTAAGCAATACTAGGACTGGTAAGGTAACAGAAAAACATTAACTACATAGGAATAAAAGGTTGGTATGTATTGTAAATTAGTGATTTACAGTGAAAACTCGGATTGCGAGTAACACCGTTTGCGAGTGTTCCGCAAGACTTTTTAATAAATTTTGACTTGAAAAACGAGCAAGTCTTGGTTTACGAGCACCAAGTATCATGTATCACGCATGCGCTTCTTGTTTTGACGCCTCTTTTTTTTTTTTTACCACTCTCTTGTGCTGCAGAATTGCAGGTAATCGTCTCCCCTGCTGGGTCTTAGTGCTTGTCTCTTACTGGTATAATCAACATTCATGCACGCATGTACTGTTTACAATAACACTGTGACCACGTATGTGTGTGTAAAACATTTTATTTTGTGTTTGTAAGCGCGTGTGTACAGCGCGCGTGTACTGTTTCTTATAACACACATGTGCGCGCGTGTAAAGCAAAAGAAAGTCTCATTAGAGGTTAAAAATCCATGTTCTCTCTCAGCCTGTCGTTATGCATGTGTGCGCGCTTAATTTGACACCGTGCCGGTTCACACACTCTCTCTCGCCGAGAGAGGGGGTGCAGAGAGAGAGGGTGCTTCACACAGACACACACTAAAGGTGAGAGAGTGTGTGAACCAGCACAGTGTCAAATTACGCGCGCACACACTCTGCCCTACACAGAAACTCTGCACTGTCGCGATTCTTTTCAAAGGTAAAGTGCAGGTTCTTTTGTTTGTTTGTTTTACTTTACAGCAGTGATTGTCAATATGCGCTCACACGAGAGTCATTAGCGATGTTCCTTGCTATTTTTTCCGACAAAAGTCTTTCCGTTAATGTCTGTGTGTGTGTCTGTGTGTGTCTGTGTGAGAGTGTGTGAGAGAGAGACTAGCTTCACTCACACACACACACGTTTATTTGTTTTATTGTTACTTTAAATTTTGTATTAATTATTTTTATGTATTTATTCTTTTGGGCTGTGGAATGAAAAATAGGGGGAAAAAAAAAAAACCCAGTATAGAAAACAGTGAGATTTGTAACAAACGGTTTGTGCTATATTTCCTCAAGGAAGTGTTGCACCAACATAAAGCACATGTTTAAACATGCAAACTAAATTCAAACTTTTCTTTTTTCCCCCCACAAAAACAAGTAGGGCTTTTTAAAAAATTTTTTTTAGATTTTTGGGTTACTGAACCTGCTTGTCTATAAAACCTTTATGCTTAAAAACAATTCTGTACATAAAATGTGCTTGTCCTAAGGACATGTGCAATCTCCACCAAAAACACCAACTACGGGAACATATTTTAAAAGAAGCTACATGCAATGAGAAGAACTCTCAGGATAGCTGAGGAATAGGAGCATAAACACACTGGGACAGGGACTTTCCCCACTGAGAAAGCAGAAGTACTTAATGAACTCATCATTTCATACCAGAGGTCTGGAAGTTAAGCTGCTATGATTAAAAAAGGTCTGGACATGTAATGCGCCTGGCCCAGGGACATGGGCCACTTACAGTATTTGTTCATCCATAAACATGCCACTAGGGAAGTTACAGACATGCAGACCTACTTAATAAATAAATAATAAAAAGCCAACCCACCTGAAAGTAAAGTCTTGCAGATAATTGAAACTACTTGAAACCACACTAGTGCAGAATTATACCCCACTCCTGAGACTGGCTCCCAGCAGAAGCACTCTCTCATGACTCGTTTAATAAGTGCATTTGTGTACAAGCATAACACATGACTTTTGACCTGCCCAGTAAGAAGAACTTTTCAATTTGATAACACTAAGATTTACTGTAATGTATTTCAGGCAGCTATATTTCTCATAGATTTTGAAGTATTAATCCATTAAAAGTACATAACATTGAAACAATGTGTAACTTGTATTGTTGGTTGTTTAAAGCTTATGTCTTGTACAAAGCTATAAATTTTTTTCTGCCAGTATTCTTATATAATCAACCTTTAAGTGAGGTTTATGCAGTAAGACTTTGATAAACACAGTACTTCATTTCATCTTTGAAATTCCCCAAAAGCAATTTTAGGATGGTCAAGTTTATTAAAGATTCAGTTATTTGTCACATATTCCTCATAGCACACTGAAAATTTTCACATATTTACTATTTACAATTCTCATCTACCTGTAGCAAAAAAAAAGTAAATATATAAAATTGTTAGAATATATTAAATCACAATGCGGAAAAACTAATAGGACATAGGAGACATAGGCGCTACAATCTGAATTTTATCACAAAAGCAGAAATGTTGAATAATAAAAACAAACTGTTGGTCGCTCGTCCTATGGCACTAAGGAGCATCAGACAACTGTCATGCACTTCATTCATAAAACAGTCCCCACCTTTAATTTTCTCAACATCAAACAACAGCTGGGAAGAAGCCAAAGTTCACACAAGTAAAATTTCTGTGCAACCTGTGACACATGGCATTATTTTTCAGAGAATTAAAGGGACCAATAATTTTAAATATTTTTGTCACATACCAGCAGATGACAAATTGGTATCTTCAAGGCTAATCTTGCCCTATTAGCATTGCTCAAGCGCTTACTGAGTGTTTTAAGGAGAATGAAAATGAAGTAAATTATATACTATTGCCTTCACAGTCACTGATTCTGAAAACCTATGGGAGCATTTTGCTTTAAATTTTAGACAGTGCTCTCCACCAACAAACAACCAACTAAGGGAACAGTTTTTGGAAGAAGCCATATATAATAGTTCAACACCACACAGCAATATTACAGGAAGCCAACTCAATGTTTGGACAACTGGAGAGCGAGAGAGACAGCATGTTCATACATAACTGAGGCATGCAAGTGCACACATACTGGGAGATTTTTCCACTGTGGAAAACAGGACCGACGTTCCCCACCACAACTAATGTGTGTATATGTGACAGAGTGCATACAAAAGTGAAGCTCAGGGAAAGTGAGAATGATTTCACTGAAGGAGTATAGGTAATGACTTACTACCTGCTGACATGAAAAGAGCTTAAATATTGAGCCCTATGTGCTTATGCATGTTTATCTCTAGGTGCATACTGCAACAATCAGCGTAATGATAACTAATCAGCAAAGCCTTTATTAATACTTGAATGGTTCTCAGAAAGCAAAGGCCATGTTCCGGCAAAAATGTTGTCTCAGCAAGTCCACGCCTTTAAGGATACATATATCCTGTTTACGCAGATCCTGACTAGCTGAGTTTTTTGCAAATATCCAAAGAATAAGAGCCAAAAGTCAAAGTGTCTGAACCAGCATTCAAGAGCAGCAGCAACAGACAGCACATGTTTGGTCCGGAGAGTCCAGCAGGATGCAGAGTCCTCCAGGATTATTGGCACCTTATACTTAAAAATGAGCAAGAGGCAACTTTTTGGCTCAAATATTACAAAACAATTTGCTGGTTTTATCTGATCATTTTCCTTCCAAAAGGTTGTGCAACCCGATGGCCTGTTTCAATGGATATCTAGCTCAGTTTACACCTGCAATATTTACATGCCTAACTCTTAGGATTTTTTCCCCAATTCAGACCACAGGGGCTTTTAGTAGTGTTCACAACAAGAAAGTGAGAATGTCTTGCATGACATTTGCATGTTTCTGATGCAAGTAGTTTGGCCTAGCCTGAACTTTTCAACCCCATCAAATGGCATGTGATCACACACATACAAAAAAAAAAAACACCACATTGAATCACCTATATTGTGCAATCCTAAAATACACTTTGAGATCTAATCAACTGCAACCCACCTTTGTGTGTAAGGGATCAGAGTGCTCATGAGTCCAGATTTCAGACATGTGAACCTTTTTTCGTCATCATTACCCCCCTAGCAGTGTACATGACTGACAACCAAGTGTGTCTCTTGTGTTAAGTGTTTTGGCTTTTCTTGAATGGTAATGGATGACAAAGATTTTACAGGTATGCAACCACATTCTTATTCCCCAGGCAAACACGACCTGGTTAAGTGCAACAACAGTTACATTTTCAGTCCCTGGGGGGCTTTGATATGGTTTTAACGATGTAGGTTTTAGATTCCTTTTTCAAGCTCCCCATGGTCTTTTCAGAAGGCTTGAAAATATTCTGGCCACACCAAAGAATGTAATCTGGGGGTCAGTGCGCTGCATCTCCTCTCAAAACCTATCGTGCTTGGAGGTGTCTAGCACCATGTAAAATAAATATCATGAACTGTCTCCCAAGCCTCATCTCTATCTGACAAACATCAATGTGGAATTCCTTAAAAAAATAAAAATAAAAAAAAACCCCCACACACACACACTTAAACTCACGCCCCACTGCAATGTCACAGCCAGCTCTTGAACCCACCCTACAGTCCTGCTGGGTAGGGGTCCATGTTTAATCTTTCATGGGACAGGCCTGGGTGCAGACATGTAGTGTAGGGTTAATGAGGTGACTATGAAATATTCTACTACATGGCAGTTTAACGTGCATTCAATTAGCAACAACAGTGAAAATAGGGCTTTTAGTTTTGAGAGAATAGATCTTGAAAATAGAAAGTGTTAACTTGCTGGTGAACATAAAGCCCTGTTGGCAGCCAGCAGTTTTTGCTATTCATGATCGACCAGAAAGAATTTATGTTGCGGTTATGTGCCCTGCGGCTGCCAGGTTTAAACCTCAGAAAGGCCAACAGATAACACTAAAGTAAAAATGACATACAAAAATGTGGTTTTACAAACTTGCAGCTTAATCCGTGTTAAACTAGTTTAAAACATTTAGTTCTGACCGAGTAATCTGATTGGATGAGAGGCCTTCTACGAGTGGTGACTGAGCATAACAGCACTGGGTTGTTTAACTATATGTATGACTCTGCGTGAAAGGGGGGTTTTAACATTAAAAAACAGTAATAAGCATTTTTAACAAACACACATCTGATATCATGTCATCTTAAACATTACTTTGCTGAGTAACTGCTTCAAGGTCATTCCGAAATGCCTCTGAACTTTTCTGTTGATGGCTAGCATAAGCTACAAAGCCAAGTAGCTTCTACACAAGGCTGAATCTCAATTGCCTTTCTTACCCCTACTTGGTAAGGGACTGTAGACCCTAGCACACAAGATTTCATGCATTTAACGCCATTTGTTAAATCAATCAAGCAAATGATTATAGAGTGGAAATATAATATAAAAATAAATGAAAATATAAAGTTTCTCAGGACTGCCCACCACTTGCATGGTTTATTCTCCTCACATTTTGGCTATATATTACGAGTAAAAATTTAAAACTACTTTTACCACAATAACTGTAGGTCACCTGATCCATCAGTTGCGGTTCCGCCAGTATCAGAAAGATATGCGTTGATGGTAAATGGTGTTTGTAATAACTGTTGTATAACAGCAATATTACAGTCAAGATTGTGCTAATATCCAGTACATCATCACTCCCTTTTAAGTGATATTGCTGATGTAAAACATGGCAGACAGCTCATATTTTATGTTTACTTGTACAACTACATAAATTTTAAATAACTGGAATGGAATTAAGAGCTGTCCAAAACATTAAAACCTGTAGGATAGTACTGTACCATCAAAAGGACAATAGGTGAATAGAGATAAAAGCTAAACAAAATTGCATTTTAAAAAAATCTCCCAAAAAAAATGAAAAGAATTTGCAGCTTTGTTTAAATAGTGAAAGTAATTTCAGTATTGATTAATTGCATTTCCACTCACAGAATACAACACAAACTAAGAAGATTGGGACTAAAGGGTTGGTCATACTAAACAGTGGCTTGTAAGACAACCACTTGTTATTGGTACTAATCAGAACCAAAAAAAAAAAAAAAAAAAAAAAAGTTACGATTTGATAGGGAGCGTAAAGATTGGACTTTGGAGCAATGGAAAAAGGTCATGTGGTCTGATGAGTCCAGAGTGGTGGACAGGTCATGGTAAGACTGGTATGAAGCAATTAAACCATCATGCATAGTTCCCACTGTATAAGCCTCTGGAGGCATGCTATGATGTGGTGTTGCTTCAATTGGTCAGGTCTTGGCTCAGCAACATTATGTGACAGTTGATGACCTGAATGTACAGAATCACAAGGGTACCACTTCATTGGAGCTTTCCTTCCCTGATGGCACAGGCATATTTCATGGCTCAAATTGCGTAAGAGTGGGTCTGGGACCATGAGGAATTGTTTCCATGAGTCAGAGTGTGTCTGCCTCTCTATGCATGCTTGTATACAATATACATACATTTTTATTTAAATACTTTAGTAATAAACATTTTTTTAAGTAAAGAACATCAAAATGTTCTGCATGGGCATTTCACCGCTATTCCCTACTAAAAACTCTAATTTTCCCCACTTCCTGAAACTCATCAATTACGAAACCAGTCATGTTTAGAGCTTGTCCCTCATCACCAGAGACATGGCTGAAATTGTGCCCATGTGTCAGCAAGGGGTCAGGAATGACGTGGTACAGTCTGAAGTCTAAGTAAATGGGACATCTCACATTACTCACACACAGACTCTTTACAGAGTGCATGCCAAAGCATCACAGGCCAATGAAATAATACAAGGAATCATGATGTCCATGTGCACATCCAGCTTAACTCTACGAGATAAAAGTTAAACCAAATCTCCGCAACAATTTAAATGTTTGTAAGAAACACACAGTTAGAACTAAATGTTAATCTGACACTATTTACTGGATGCCATTACAAGTTAAAACTAACCTCATCCTAACAATTATATTAAATGTGTGCTTTATAAAAGGTGGAGTCATAATTGAAATACTATTCCCAAGTCCCTACTTTAAAGTCATCAAGGTATACCAAGTTATCAGATTTCTTTTACAACACAGTTTTTTCAGAAGAACCACAGACTACACAGTGCTATTTATTAATATGGAAAATATGAAATCCTTTTGTAGTAAATAAGGTGCTGATAGCGCAACAGTGTGGTATACCTTGAGTACTGAAAGTAGTAGACAATGAATAAGGTAGTGAGTTGAATAGTACAACACTTGCACCATGTGTGCAAAACTCATCACCGAAACAGGAAGCCTCCACTTCCTGTTAGTATGTTCACTAGTTTGACATTAGTAGTAAGACTTAAACTATAAGTACACTGAATAAAGCTGGAGCCATGGGTGGGAACAGATAGTTCATCACGGGAAGGGAAAATTTGAGAGAGGAGGTTAAAAAACACATTTCCTACTTACTGTAGGTGGGCAGGTTTTGCCTTTACTTAGGCACTGAATAAGACATTTTATGTAATTAAATATCTGGGAAAAATTAAATAGTGGTGTCTAAGGATTAAACTACATCTTGCATTTTAGCCCCGCGACATTCCCATCGAAGTCAAGCACGTTCACAATGATGCAACTCCTGCCAGTGATTTCTACATACCTCGGTCATTTCTACTGCAGAAAATGGCTCACTGATACACCCAGTAGGCGTGTCCAATCACCTTCACACAAGTCAAACCTCAGCTCCACAGATGGTGCATTTTACCACATGCATAACATTGCAGGTACAGTGCTTTGTGTAACCTGACTAATGACAGATTTAGGTCCAGATATATCTGGCCATAAATCCAGCCCGTCAACCAACTTTTAATACTTCAAAATCTTTAAGAAATTCCCAAATATCAAGTAACATCATTAGTCTGTTTATGATTCATACCTCTAATATATCAACCTTCTACACCTAGTGTAGAAGGTTGATATATTACTCATAAGTTACCGGAAACTTCCATGGCATAGGTGGTTTACATCTATACGAACCTTTAAAACCTCAGAGTTACATACAACAAAATGACTAAACAGTGAAAGTGTGGCATTACGGTAGCTCAGCGGTTACCCTCACATCTTCACAGATGGAAGGTTTAAATCTTGCCTCTGGTGCAAGGAGTGCACGTTCTCCCTGTGCTTTTCTCCCTGTTTCCTCAACAATTTCCTTTTACAGTCTAAAGACCAAGTTGTGGGCTGACTGGCATTTCCAAGGGTGTCCTCCACAGTGTGCCCCAAGCTCCCTTTGACAGACTCTAGCACCCTGTGACCCATCAGAAAATACTAAATACACAACAGTATGAAAAAGGAATGAATGGTGAAGGAGCATCGGTGTGGTGTGCATCAAATGTTCCAGTAACGCAACTGAATCAATGCAGTGTCAGCTACCACACTGCATCTTTACACACCAATTTCATCAAAATTCAAGCTCAAACAAGGTTTACATTAGTAGGCCTTCTAAATCTACAAAACTGAGGAGGCTTTTGTGCAAACATTCTCACAAACTTTCCTCAATACCAGATCTTGTGCAAGTGCTTTTTTCTAACTAGTTTACCAATACATTCTTTACAAAAAATACCTGATAATTGTATTTCTTGTAGTAACAGCCACAATCATTATAGCTATTAAACAAGTTACATTTGTCAGCTTGCTGGTAGCGTTACTATTTTTCAAATTTGAGTGGCTTGTATGCAATAAAATTATTTTCAGTCGATAGCTATGGTCCTATTGGCCACAAGAATTCTTTTTCCCTAACAGACTCACTATGAATTTTAATTAATCTTTTTATAAACACCTTGTGAGTTGCTTGTGATTCAAGTGTCTTAAGATTACTGAGAATCAGTTTAATGGTAAATATTTACTTTGGATTTTGCTGTGCATGTAATGCTATTCTTTCTTGAGCTGCCTCTATATACAAGAATGAAAGTTTTTCCTGCGACAACCTGCACAAATGCCGGAAAATATCTGAATAACTTTACAAGTCATGAGCAATCGGATTACTGGACTGAATTACATGCATCCAGGGGGACAATATGAGAAGTGGAAGAAAAATGCAGCAACTGTTTTCTCACTGTTTAATGACACATTGTGCTGGATCACTGTTTGAGAGAGATTACGTTTAAAGTGTCGGTCAGAGATTGCTCTCTTAACAAGGACAATGAACACTACACCAGGCCAAAAATGGTATGACTCTCAGGATACCCATCCAACCTCCCTTTCCTTCATGCACACACATCGCTGTTTGTAAAACACATGCATACAACAGAACCACCCTTAATTCTCATTTGAATCACTTTTCTTACCCTCAGACACAAACTGGGTTTCCTCACTCCTTTCTTAGTCCCCCAACATTCTTTTCCACCCTCCCTTATTTTACACTTTACCATCCTTTCCTACAACCATCCAGTTACCATACAACAAAATAACCAAGCTTACAGAAAACTACATGCACCCTGAACTCGCTAAATGCTGACTAGTCTCATCAAAAATAGACCTCTCATACCCTCCCCTGTCTTTCATACTACAATTCTGCCAATGGCCAAGATTTCTACCCTTAAATTTGACCTCTACTGATCTGCAATTGATGACCTCTGGCAGTCATTCAATGCTAACAATAGACTAAAGTTTCCATTCACCTGACATCAGCTGCACTGTCATGGCACAACATGGTGTGCTGTATGGCATTCATTACAAACAGTACAAATGACTGCTTCTTTCAGGAAGGTCAGATAAGACCAATCATGTGAGGAACTGTTGCATATTAAACAAATTCTCAGGTACAAACTAAGCAAGCAACAAAAAAGCTGTTATGAGTAAAATAAATAAATAAATAAATAAACAAATAAACAAATAAATACCATCAATGCTTTCTTTTACAAGCACTTCTATGAAATAAAACACTAGCTAAATCTGTCCATACTTTGGCGAAGCGGTGCTCAAAAGCAACAGGCCTTTGAAGCACCACCGCTATGTTAAAATGTAGAACAATTAACAAGTGCTAATATTAATAAAAGATCATTATTGATAGGGTCAACTGACTGATGTTTTTGTTTAATAGTATAGTGTTAGATTTTAATTTTATTACCCAACTATGGGAAATCACAGTTAAACAAAGCAAAAACAAGTATTGCATTGAAGCAAATTTGTTAATCTGTATTATTGTTACATATCTATTCAGCAAACTGTGTTTAGCAGTGGTGTAATGGAACATAGCTCATCCATACCGCACCAATTCATTGTATTTCCTCTCATGTGCTCACCAGGGTTGCCAGATCACACAAACAGAATTCCCTGATGTAGTGATAAAAACAGGCGAAATATCATCAGTACTAGAACTTGTACTGTAGCCTTGTTATATATGCACATATATCGTTTCACTAGGTGCTTTATTAATTACCAGGAAGCAGACCAGCATCTCATACTGCACCATAAACTTGAATATTTAATTTGAAGAGGTTATTTAAATATTGGACATTAAGTGCTGTTTTCATTTAAGATTTTTAATGGAAAAATGGTTCAACTGAATTGATTAGAAAAATTGATCTATAGACACATTTGTACATCAGTGCATAACTTTGTTTGAATAGTTCATAGTTCAATCGCAATTATAAAGAAACTGGTCATTAACATTGAAACTTAAACATATCTTAAACAAACCGAGGACATAAGCCAAAGAACTTAACTTGCAACATTGCAAAGAAGGGATTGCCTAAGGCAATTACACCTAATGTCTATGGAATGGAAGGTTGTTCGAGGTAAACTTGTAAGTGAAACAATAGAAAAACCATAGGTCATGCTGACGCACCATATTCTGCTGAGAAAAAAAATGATGATGTAATGATATTAAGCAGAAGTCACACTATGCACTCTACCATAAATTCTGTGCTACTTTCATTTCCAGCAGCATGTTAATGTGTTTTTTTTTTAATTACAGAAGTTTAACCATTACATGCAACACCATCGGCATACGACAGACGAACGTTCCATTTCAAACTTAAATGTTTATGTAAACATTTAATATTGTCAAATTCTTTATTTGCAAATGAAATAGGTGTTGGCTGAAAAGTGAAAATCGCTTAGATGATCAGAAAATATTTAAGACATTCGATTTTAAAAATGCCTTCTATTGCAATTTCTTTGGAAAGCTGCTGTTCCTCACGGGCTTAACATCTTATCGTTCAGAAACAAACTTACTAGTTGGCTAACATCAGCTGTTCACTGAGGCACTACTTTACCCCCAGAAACATGTTAGGGCTACTGATAAGTGAAGAAGTTTGAGTTTCAAACTTTGGGTGTAACCGCTGACATGGTGTTTACACTAAAAACTTAAGACAACTCTCAATCACACTGATGATCATTTCAGGCATCATGGGACTGGGATTTTATCTGGATGTCAAAGAGAGAAATCTACACAAAGACAAAAATGTAAATGCAAATAGATGCTGTTGGCTTAAATCCTGACAGGGGGGCAGTTTATGGTTGAGAGCTCACATCCTAGCATCACTACACTGAGCATTTTAAGTTGATCCATAAAATCATTTCATGGGTTATCTGGCCTGGTTCATGTATAATGCATCAACCACTCATTTCAATTGTAAGCTGATTGTGTGTGTGTGTGTG
>JAOTRS010139045.1:0-12803 GCA_028565755.1 Dinotopterus cunningtoni | reverse complement strand
ATTTTAGAATAAGGCTGTGACATAACAAAATGTGGAAAAAGTGATGCGCTGTGAATACTTTCCGGATGCACTGTAAGGCTGTATTTGCACTGAAACTTTTCATATTTACTCAGAATATGGTGTATAAAGGCTGTACTATGTCTAATACCATATTCTACATTTTTTGTAATTTATGTATGTTTCTGTTTATTTCATTTTATTACTCAGAATTTCTCACACTTTAAAAAAATGTTTTTATGATTTGAATAAGATGAATAAAATGAACTATTTAGTATATATGAAAAAATATATATACAGTATATTTTACATTATGAATTATTTTTTCCCATCATTTCAACACTATGGTAAACCTGCTTATTGATAATTCAGTATATATGAGAATCCAGTGGTGTCTCAGAGTGACACCTTCTGGACAGCAATAGAACTGCAGGTATGTATGACTTATTTTAATATTTTCAGGGGGAGTTCTTGTCCTTATATTTTTAGAAGATAAATTAATAAATGCCTTACTGTTATGTTAGGGTAGCCTATTGAAAATGGGAGAATCAGTAGCTCAGACCACAGGTTTTTTTCACTGGGTTCAAATTTGGTAATGTGTTTGTTTCTGTGCTGCTTTGGATGCTTGAGGAAGCATTGTTGACATCAGGAGCATTTCTATCCAGGGGTGTAAGCAGTCACATAGAGGTCTGAACCACTAGGGGGTGCTTAAAAATACATTAAAATGTATTAGTGTCACCTTGATTGACACAACATCAAGTTATGACTTTAATGCCAATAAAAGGTGTACTATTAGGATAGTTAAATCTATTGTTTTTTTTTTAAAAAAAAAACATTCCCACATGCTTTGATGGAAACTTTTATGGTATATATGGTTTATTGAAAGTCTTC
The DNA here is from genome assembly GCA_028565755.1 of Dinotopterus cunningtoni. NCBI lineage: Eukaryota > Metazoa > Chordata > Actinopteri > Siluriformes > Clariidae > Dinotopterus > Dinotopterus cunningtoni. The sequence goes on along the minus strand of JAOTRS010139045.1, from coordinate 11,915 downwards.
AGCAAATAAAGAACTACATTATGTCCTGTTATTGTCCCAGTCCTTTTAAGAAGTATGGATCATGAAATTTGTACTGTGTACTTCTGGGAGCCACTGTGCACATCTAAAACCTGACATTTACTTATAAACTATAGGCAAAATACAACCTTTAGGTTAGTGTTGGACTTTTTGGGTGCAGCATTGAAAAAATCTAACATTATAGGATCTATCCAGTTACCAGCATTATAGTGTTGGAAAAGCATCAAAAGTTGTTTAATAAAATATTTTCAATTAGTGGCCTACATCAAGCAAAAACAACAAATCAAAAACAAAAAAAATACTAAGGATATTTGAAATTACTGGAACTGGGTTGGCCACAATTTAACACATTATAAAATCTTGAATGGACATTGCTGAACTGTCAGCTTTATGGAAGAAATGAGGTCAGAATAAAATCATGAATAGAGTTCTTTTAAACACAAATCATAGCTATGTTTAATAGTGAAAATAAGAGCATTTCCATATGCACACAATGTGATGAGAACTCATGTGATGAGTGTTTAATATGGGAGGTTTTTTTTTATTATGACTTGTTTTGTGTTGGATTTAAGGATTAAGTGTTTATGCAACGTTATCTTGGTTTGCTCTGTTTGTTTTTCTTAGTAAGGTGGAACGATAGTGCTAAACCATCAACTTTGTGGAAAAAAATGTGATCGGAAAATCACATGAATTGAGATCATTTAAATACATGGTGATGTTGCATGGTAAACAATTGACAGTAAAACAATAGCTATGTTTAACAGTGAATATAAGAGCATTTTCATACACACACACACACACACACACACACACACACACACACACACACACACACACACACACACACACACACACACACAGTGAGATGAGAACTCACAGGATTGGGACTAAACAGCCACTTGTTAGTGAGGTTAAGCAGAAAACAGGCTTGAATTTGCTACAGAGTGGACTTTGGAGCAATAGGAAAAGTTTATGTTGTCTGATGAGTCCAGAATGACGTGTCCTTCAGGGTAAGAAGGGAGGGGCATGCAACACCCATCATGCATAGTGGCCACTGTACAAACCTCTGGAGGCAGTGTTATGATTTGGGGTTGCTTCAGTTGCTCAGGTTTATGGTCAGTAATGTTATGTCAATAAAATGAAGTCAGTTGATGACCTGAATGTACTGAATGATCAGAGTATCACATCTGTGTTTTTTTCCCCCATTAAGTTATGTTCATATTCCAGGACTCAAACTGTGAAAGAGTGGTTCTGTGACCAACTTGTGACACCACATTCTATGCCATTTAAAACAAAAGGTGATTGATTTAAATATTAGAGTGTGTGCCTTTTTTTTGCCAGGCAGTGTATAAATGATGCATCTCTAAATTTTGGAATATTGTGAAAATAGTTCTAAAAGCTCTAATTTACTCCAGATTCATTAAACCTAAGGTGAAATCTTCTATTTATTTTATTTTTCTTTTTTCTGTTGATTATTATATTATATTATATTATATTATATTATATTATATTATATTACAGAATTAATATTATAAAATATAATATTACAGCTTATAAAAATAAAAAATCTAATATCTCAATTTATTAGAATATTTCTTAAAATTATTCAAAAAAGGATTTCCAATACAGAAATTCTAAAAAAAACTATGTTAATTTATGCACTCAGTGCTTGGTCAGGGCTCCTTTAGTACAAATTACTGCATCAGTACAGCACGACATGGAGTTGATCACTGCTGAGGTGTTAGTGAAGACCAGTTTACTTTGATTTTTACTTTGTCTGCCTCTTGACAAAAGCCCATAGATTCTCTATGGGGTTCAGATCATGCAAGTTGTTTGGCTCATCAAGTACAGTAATATCATGGTCAGCAAACCAGTTAGTCTTAGTTCTGGTCCTACTTAGTGACGAAAGCTCAACAGAGGCATTTCTTCCTGAGAAAGCTCAGGAAAGCCAAAGGACCCTATCAGCTCTTAGTGAATTTCAATCAGGACACACAACAGGTTCTTCCCAGAGCTGTAGCCTGTATTACAACCCTCCACACACACACACACACACACACACACACACACACACACACACACACACACACACACACTGCTGAAACAAACAGAAACAAACCAAGCTGTTTACTCACCCCCTTTTTTTCAATTCTTTCCCAAGTTGCTGCTACTGCACTAAACACTATACATCCAGGACTGTATTATTATTATTATTATTATTATTATTATTATTATTATTATTATTATTAATAATATTATTATTTGTGCGATACTTGCTTATTTCTGACAATACCTGTTTAGCACTGTTTGCACTGCACTGTTTGCACAAAGGTCCAAGTCCCACTGCACATACGTATATTCCAAAGCACATACTGTACTGTATATTCCATTGTATGGTTTATATTGTTATATTTATTTATTTTCTATTGCAGTTATCTTTTGTTTATTTTTGCATTTTCTTTACTGCTGCTGGTCTCTGCTTTCTCGTTACTCTTCAGGCACAGTGGGCAGATGCCAAGTCCTGCTGGAGAAGGAATTCTCCATAAAGCTTGTCACTAGATGGAAGCATGAAGTGCTCAAAAATCTCCTGTGAGATGGCTGCATCGACTTTGGATTTGTTCAAACACATTGGACAAACACCAGCAGATGACATCGCACCCACAACATCACTGACTGTGGAAACATCACACTGAACTTGAATTCTCCCCAAGGTCTTGAATCAGCTTTGCTTGGCAATCTACTTAAAGCTGTGGTCATCCCTATTGCGTGTGCACCTTTTCCTTCCACACTTTTCCCTTCCAGTGAACTTTCCATGAGGATTCTTTAATGCAGCACTCAGTGAACAGCCAGCCCTTCTAGCAGTGACCTTCGGTGGCTTATCCTCCTAATGCAGGGTGTCAATGATTGTCTTTTGGACAACTGTCATGTCAGCAGTCTTCCCCATGCGTGCACTGAACTAAGCCTAGAGATAAATACATGCAATTCATACTGTATGCATAGTAATTTACTTAAATTCGAAATGAGCTGTGGGGCTGTAAGCTGTAAAAATGTTTCAAAATAAAAAACAAAAAAGGCTTGAAATATTTTATTTCATCCCATATTAAATCTATAACACATGAGAAATCTATAACACATTTTAAATTCAAATATTTAAAATTACAACCTTTTATTATGTTCTAGATTTGCTGGCTTCTTTTCATACACCTTATACACCCGATTGTTAGGTAAGAAAGAAGACTACCAAAAAGGCACTGTTCACATGTTCAGTACTATACTTGGATGGTGCCTGTCTGAAAAGTCCTTACAGTATACAAGGCATTGGTAGCTCAGTTGCAAGTGACCCGAGCTCTGTGAAATAAATTTCAGGCTTGCCACAGAGCCACTGTTAACCCCTTGATTACAAAATCAATCAAGAGGTTAACAGACTTAACCCCTTGATTGGACTTGTTTCTATGAATAAAAGTAACATTATACTGTATGTACAGAATATGCTTATTGTGTATCACAGCAGCTTTTATCTATGGGTTTCTGTTATTTCTATAATAACAATATTTAATGGCTATAGAACTTGTCATATCACTAGAATCATGATAAAAACAGTCTCTCCGCATTTTGCTTGTACTGTGTGTGCATGGTTAGACCAGCATTTTCCATTTTTCATGAATGGCCTCCAAGAAGTCCAAATCTAACTCCATTTAATGTTTTCCTGTTGGGCTACGCAATGGAGGAGGTATGCAGGACAAAACCTCGCACACTGGTGGACTTGGAGGCACAGATTCAGGAGGTTTTCAGAAATATTCCAAATATTTCCTTCAGAAGACTGTACGTTCCGTTCCTGGCCGTTTGAGGAAACTGGTTGACGCCACCGGGGCCTACAATGAAATTTAAAGATTTGCCTTTATTTTCTTATGCAGTAAAATACATGTACAATCTGTTTCAATAAATTTGTCTTGGAAATATGAACTTTATGACCAATTTTTAATGCCTAGTTACTTTTCACCCACTGTTGTAGTCTTGACCTCGAACTGCCTGTTTGCATGCTACTGTATAGCTATGGATTTTTTTTTCAGGACTTCTGTGTTTACTGGGGCTTTGATCCCTGGCCTATCATGTTTGGGCGTTCAGCCAAGACCCTTTGGAGCTACAAAAATAAAAATACACAAATAAAAAAAAAAATAATAAATAAAAATCTGGGAGAAATTTTGGACCCATTTAGAAGCTGTTCTCTCTAGAAAGGAGGACAAGTTGATGTCTCTTATCTAACCAGAGACACTCTCAATATGCAGGCTGGACACCCAGCCCCTAGCATGACCTTTTTATTGGAATTGCTGCTGTTACTGCACTGCTGCGCTTTTACCAGGTTCATTTTGCCAGTAGGGGCTGGGTGTCCGGCCTGCATATTCACAGTGTCTCTGGTAAATAAAAGACTTTAACTTGTCCTCCTTTTAGGAGAGAACAGCTGGTTGGACATGCCCTATGGTATCCCTACCTTAGATAACGGTGATATGATCACCTTTAGAATGCGGTTCAGGTTTGCCTTTGAAGAATCCTGCAAGGTAGACTATGATTGATTTATAAAAGTAGCTTATATTACCCTGAAGTTATCCGGTCATTTATGCACACAGAGGGAGCTCATAAAGAAAGCATGTAGCTCTCCCCTTTTTTTTTTTTTTTTTTTTTTTAAATTGATTTTCTTTTAATGATATAAGCTCATAAGGTCCATATTGGGCTCTTAGAGAAACATGGTATATGGAGTGGCCTGTTGAGAGAGATTGTGCAACAAACATTTGTACTGCAGCTGCTGCTGTCTGGCAGACCCTAAAGAAAGGTTAAGAATTTGAGACATGGATGGTCCAATTTAAGGGCTTCTTTGCAATGCGTAGATAGGCTTTCAAGCTTGTGCCTCCTTGACAATTGGAATATTTGACTGATACAACGTGCTTAAATGAACAAACGTATATTGTCCTGTGAAAAGAACTTCAGACACTGATGCACCATTTACCTGGATAACGTGTGCTGATATCACACCGGCAGGCATTTGCATTTTGTCGGGTTTGTGCTGCTTGAGCCTATTCCCCCCACACAGTGGTGAGGACAACTCAGCCACAGGGTCTTTGCTACAGGAGGCCCTTATGGAACTACTGTTGCAGCTATTTTCAACAGTCCTTGCTTTCTCACTATGCAGAACCACTGCACATAGTGGCCTGGTTAAATACCAGTGGAAATTACACTAACATCAGATACACTTTGCAATGATGTACTGTAGTTGCTCCCTTTTTACATTTATTTTGTGTACCAGCCATGAATTATGTTTTCTGATGACACTGTGAGGCTGAGATCTCTATTGCACATGAGGAGGATTGACATGTTGTGCATGGCTTGGTCCTTGGTGAGGGTGCACAGGATCAAATAAATTTAATCACCACCTGTGCTGTGCAAAAGGGAGTGTTCGACATTGTAACAATGCAGAGGAGTGAATCAACTGAAACCGACTCCTGAGAAAAACAAGAAAAATGCAAAGGGGGGACGTGTCCTTGTAGAGTAAATCAGGGGCCAGTGGAAGGAAATGTATCATACGTTGCTGTATCAGAGTTTATCCAAATGTTGGATGAGGCTCAACCACAAAGAACATACAATACAGTGAGGAAAACCCACTTGACCATTTTAGCAGGATTAAGAACAAGTCCAGTTTGTGTGAAGGGGTGTGTGTCAGTGCTCTGATCTCCTGCCAGAGAAACTGAGTCTAACCTATTAAGCAAGTTTACCTTACTCTCTCAACCATGTTGGGAGCATGAATAAATATCAATGTTTAGAAGAAATGGATTCCTTGCAGACAAAAGAGAAGTGCCACTCAAAGCTCTCTAGCAGATCAGATAAAGATTACGCTTTGTCTTAAAACGACTCCAGCGCGTTAAAATTCGTTTATACAGTACTACTTCAGTGCTGTTATTTCAGTGGTGAAAATATGAACTAATCCCAGTAATTAGTCATTTCCTTTTCTAATTAATATCTATTGTTGCAGGCGTTTGTTTACATTGAGCAAGTAGCTTATTAGTAGCTTATTTTAAAGTGGATTATAAAATCCAGCACATAACTGTTCATAACATTGCTTTTACTTATCATTTTGATTTCACTTATAGTGCAGGTTAAACTTCAGGCAGATATCTAAGTACTGCAAAGTTTTATAAAATTTTGTCCAGCGGTCGATTTAAGACGCGCCTGGAGTTTGACACATGCGCAGTGCACTGTCAAAACTTGCAGTTTCTAATCTCGCACTTAATAGTTCATAACTTCACTCCTACTTCTCATTTTGTTTTCACTTATGGCGCAAGTTTAACTTCAGGCAAATACCAAAGTACTGTCAAAGGTTATTTAATTCTGCCTAGCCAGTTTTTGCAGACACAGACATACAGACAGGAATTTTTCTGAGACTGGTTTCGGTTCCTCCAATGAATGAAATGTAAAAATATCATTAAAAGAGCGCATTCTGAACAATGTACAGACAAAACCTTTCCTTATTTATATAGATAACTCTCATATAGATTAAAAAAACAGGTTTTAGTGTGAGGTGCTGCATGCAACACCAAAGAGTTTGGCCTTAGATACATTTCTGTTTCAGTATGCTTGTCAGCACAGCCCCCTTCTGTGGAATGCATGGAATTCTTCTCACAGTGCAACGGCAAAAACACTACCACGTGAAAACCAGCAACCAGTTAAACCATGAAAGGAGCTTTTATTTTCTTTGATCATGGTATAAATTTAATTTGTTGAATGTAATAGTTGAAGATAAATATCCCTTTTTAGTTAATTCCATGATGATGCACTGGGAAGCAATAGGTATTCACAGGCATAAAAAAACAAATAAAGAAACGTAATTAATAAATAATAAATTAAACAAAAGGAGGCATTCTTTTTTTTTTTTGGTAAAGAAAAAATAAGCTCAATCAGAAAGGGCTGGCATGATTGGTCGCGTCTCAATCCCAAAACGGCTTCTTGTTGGACAGAGTGCACTACCTACTCCGCTGCAGTCCATTACTTTACGCACTAGGTAGGGCACAGTCGGAGTGAATAGGGAGGGATTTGGGTGCGGTTCGGAGAGCGAGACGGATGTGAGTTAATCCGAAAAGTTGGAGCTGCATTGAAGACTTGTCCTGATAATTCATCTGTTTCTGAGCCTGCGTGTCGCCTCCGTGGCTTATAGTAGGATTTATTTTCCATGTAAAGGGTGTTTTAATAAAGTAACTTGTAAAGGGAAGTTCATTCACTTCACACGCCTAACTTCGGACCTCACGCGTGTTGCAATTAACTGGTAAGTTTTCCATAATTGCTAAAAACTTTTAGTTTTTTTATGCTAACTCTGAATATATTTAATTCAAAGCAGTTTTGTATCGCTAACTTTACATTTAAAAGCGTATCTCACTAAATACAAACATTAGTTTGTCTTTCTCTGTGCGTTCGAAATGTTCAAACAAGTAAAAAAGTGATATGCTGCATTTTCCTTGGGATGCAGTTATGTTGTCACGTGATCACATGCGCTCATATTACAAGTCCCAGACTTGTTTTTGTAAAAGCTCTTGCATTTGAAATAAGGGTATAATAATTGCAAAAATACTTAAGACAGTAAACAAACCTATTTTGTTTATTGGTTTTAAGAATAAAGATCAAGCTCATAGGTAAAAAAGGATTGTCTTGTTGCAAAGATTTTTTTTTTTTTTTTCATTTTTTTAGTCCACTTCATCTTCAACTATGTACAGTATTCAGTCCTGAACTTTATGAGAGGCGAGTGAGTGAAAAATATTTGCCATCCTCACATGACCTTGTGACCTGGAGTCACAGCACAAACATTCAGTTACGTCTAAAAGGCTCGGAGCTCGGATCAGTCAGTTCAACCCTCCACCCCTGAGCACACCATCATTTTCAAGGTGCCAGACTGGAAATAGAGACCGCTTGCTTTTCTTAGCCGCATGCTGGGGGTGATGTAAATGATCTTGCTAAAACTGGCTGAGTCTGGCTTATGCGCACACAAACCTAGCTGTGAGGCAAACCCTGATGAGACACCAGATACAATGAAGTGCTTCTGTTTGCGTGGGTGATCCACAGAAGCATTAAACACTTTATCATTAAAAAAAAATAACCATGATTAACCAAGCATTATGAAAATCTTTACCATATTCGCCAGGTAACCAGTTCAGTGGTGTCAGATTTGCACTGAACTCTCGCTGTTCCTTATTACATATTCTAGGATTGACTCTCCAGGCTTTTAATGGGCTGTTGTTGGTTTGCCAAGAAAAGAGGAAAACACCACTGCACCCCTCCAGTGTCTGAGTTTTAACTTTTTTATTATTTATTTATTTTTAATTAACTTTGTTCTATGAATATTTTAGAACGAACTGGTTTGGGTCTGCTGAGGAAATTTATTGTATTTTATAAAATGCAAGAGTTTTACAATCATTCTGAGCAAAGGCCTCTATGAAGAATGTTGTGTCTCTTGGGAAGAACCTACTCACAAATACAAAAAAAAAAAAAACGTAGCTTAAAGTGGCAGAACATTTCAAGTCAAATCTTTTAATTAATAAATCAAATTTATTATTACTATAACAGATTAAAGTATAAGGTGTTTCCTTGTATCTGGACCAAAATGTTCCTAATGAAAACAGTTTAAGTTAATTTTATTGCAAGGTACTGCTGTATGGTCTTCCAGCTTTTTTCCCTTTTTTTTGGTAATGTGGTTGAAGAAACCCAAGCAATAGTGCATTAATTTTTTTAAAGAAAAGTCTTCCATCAATGTTCATTTTTAATCTGTAGATAGAATCAAATGAGATTTTAACATCTTTACCAGTAGTTTAAGAATCCCACACTGAGATCTCATGACTTTTTCGCATTGAGGTAGAACAGGAAGTTGTTAAAATAATTTTGGTATTTTTTTTTTTTCGCCTTTGTACTGTATATATAATTTATATGTTGTCTAGCCCCCGGGCAAATGAAAGATCCGGTTTGCTACCAAGGACCACGTTTTTGTTTCTTAGAAACTATGCTAAAAAGTGATTGCTAAAATTAGGAAGTTAATAGTATTTAATCAAATTAATACATTCAAAGAAAAAACAAACAAGTAGGTTATATGATTAAAAAGTTGCTTCTTACAAAGTTTTTAATAAAGCACTTCTAGTTCTGCAGTGAACAAAATGTCAACAAAACACTTGCAAACATTTCACCTATGAGATGTGGTGTTCTACCCTCACATCACAATTAAAAGTCTACTTAGCATTTTAATTTTCATTCTGTATCTACAGTAGCCCGGAGTGCATGTAGTGTACGCAGCTGTTATACGAGTGCTTTACCCTGTATTTAATTTTGCTAATGTCATGAGGTCTTTCAGGTTCAGGTCTCTTAGACCTTGTTCATACTGCAGACAAAAGTGATTTTTTTCACAAATCTGCTCTTTAGGAATGGCTGTCCACACTGTTATTTGAAAGTGATCGGATCGGATTTGGCTCTGTTCAGGCTGGCAGTCCAAATCCGACACGGGTTCGACTCGATCTGCACTGGTTGCTGTGGTAACGATGCCAGGCTCGCATGCAGCGCAATATTTGCTTATATATCACCCTGTTTCTGTACGTTCCCTCTAGCTTTGCCTGTACTGATGGATTCCCCAAAGTGCTATCAGACATTTGACTTTTTTATCTGTTTATGGACTACTGTCCTTTATTTCCATACCACATAATCCGTCCATTTCAGAAAAATCAAAGGCTTGTGGTAAATCAAGCAAGAAAACAAGTAAGGGATTTGAAGTTGCTAGAATTGGGTTAGGTACCCTTCAACACATTATGAAATCCTGGAACCATGCTGAACCATCCACTTTGAAATGAGGTCAGAATAAAATCATGAATGGAGTTCTTTTACAAACTTGGCAAAGTTGCATGGAAAAAAAATCATAGAAAGTAAGAGCATTTCCATATGCACACAATGTGATGAGAACTCCGTGTTTAATATAGGAGGTTTTTTATTATGCCTTGTTTTGTGTTGGATTTAAGGATTAAGGCTGTTGTACTATGAAATGTTGAAAGATGGAGTGTTTATGCAAAGTTATTTTGATTTGCTCTGTTTGTTTTTCTTAGTAAGGTGTACAGGGTTTTTTTTTTGTGTGTACACACCAATCACTTACAGTAGGTAGCCATGTTGTGTTCTGCTAGTTCAGTCTTTATGGACACTGATGGTCCTGCATTTACTCATTGCAATACTACTACTAGATGGACACATTAGAGGTGTTAATAAGCCCTTAAGCAGTAATATCAACTTTAAGACACGTGTTTTCCTTTTGTGAGGAATTTACTAAGTTCAATTTATTCAACAACAAAAGTGTAATGTAATCATTTTATTTTTATTTAACACTTAACATTTAGTTTTTAAATGAATGACAATCAAGGTAATTATAATATTTTATACAATAAAATTGCTATATTATCAATATTTTGTATGAAGCCATTTGTTCTTTAAAACCTGCTGGATCTGGCTGAGTCTAGAGTCAAACAGACGTCTACAGTACAGCACTGGTGTCACTTGTTCAGTCTTTCCCTATTTGATTGCTTCCTAAAGATCATGTACTGTTGTTGTTTTTTTTTTTTTTTTTTTTTTTTTTTGGACTGCTATTGCCTACTTCACCATTGTCCAACTTCAGGTTTATGTCTGCAGATGACCCAGGCCATGGCTCCAGAAGCTGAATGTCATTGGTACATGGCGAGTTTTTCACTGGTTTGCAAAATGTATTTTTTTGGTTGATCTTGGGAAATTATTCTAATATTTTAAGATATGGACTTTTGATTTTCATGTGCTGGGATTTTAAAATTATATGTTATATTCATAGAGATGTACCGGTCAAACACCCAGTGACTGGAATAGGTTGTTTTTCCGCTTGATTAGCCATGGACAATTACGTTGAACATAACCAATTCTATGCACAAGCCTTTAAATGGTGCGATAGAAATGCATTTTTATGGCATTACATTATCAAGCGTTTTATGTAACACATGAAATTTTTGATAATGTAATGCCATAAAAATGCAACATATTATAATTACTTTGATTGTCATTCATTTAAATTAAAGCATGGCCTGGGACTTGATTTATTAATTTTTTGCCAAACTCTCTGAGTGAATTATTTTCAAAGCCCGTCATTACACACTCTTACACCAGTCTCAAAACACAATATGCACTAATTAATCTCTAAACATGTGCATTATAATGCTGTGCATACCCACGCTATAGAAGGTGAACATGTGATTAGGACTTCAGTCAGTAAAACTTCACTGTTTCTTTGCAATCCTACAGGTCGTACACTCAACTATTGACACACCGGCGTCCACACTAGTGTGGCAGGAATTAATTATTTGCCAATTTTGTATAGAAATAATTGTAGTGGATGACAGAGATGCTCTTTCTCACACACGTGTGTGTATATATACAGTATACTGTGTTCAACTCTTTAATGACCTTTATAGAATTATTATTTTTTTTGTAAATTTTTTTTTAAAAAACATTTTTTTTTCCCCCTTTCCCATCATGCTGGAGAATGTTTTTCTGGTAACTTTGTCACACTTGCTACTTTCTATTTTACTGCAAATTCAAGGAGCATACAATAAGGTTTTTCATTTGTTTTCACCTGAAAACTGGTCTGTCCTGTAATACATTACTTTCTTTACAGGTGGACACACATTCTTCTGTAATGTTATTTATTTATTAATTTTAATGTTATGTTTGGAAATGGTGCATGGTTTTGTACAAAATTAAAATAAACATAATGAAGTTGATGATGTGTAAGCATGCAGGTTGGGGTGTTTGTTTCTCACTGTCTCGCTCTCTCTCTCTCTTTGCTCCCTCGCCCGCCCCCCCCGCCCCTCCCTCCC